>VVHJ01014464.1:15371-36423 GCA_015107715.1 Tylochromis polylepis | reverse complement strand
TTCCCTGTTTGGGGGGGGGGGGGATTTTGCTCTTAGGAACATGGTAGTGTTTGTGCATGAGTGTGACGATGCATGTCTATATAATCCTTGTCTCCACTGGTGGTAACATAAGGTGCATACTTCTGATAACAGTTCTAAATGCATCAGTCTGATAGCATATTTCCTCACAAAGCAAGGTGGCGTCTATATCCAGACACGGTGCAGACATTAAAAACTGCGATAACCAAACTGCGATTACAAGGAGATATGAAATACTTAAATTAAAAAATTAAATTAAAAATGGAAATAAATCAATAAATGTTTAGTAGACTAGGGGTCAACAGGCATGGTGTAGCATTGCTTGACATCAAGGCTATAAATTTGCAATGAAGAAAAATCCTGAGTAAGATGAAAAGACGTGACCTTCTGAGACCTCTAGAAACTTTTCTTTATCTTTGCTAATTGCTCAACGATAACGACTCTGATATAGATTCTTCGAATGCAATGCTAAATCAGTGGAGCACCTTCTTAAAAGTGTCTGTGTCCTTTATCAGTGAGCAAAACCAGACAATGAATGATAAGCCATTCCACAGAATGGAGGAAGAACTACAAAACACTGAAGAAAACACATTTGAATAGTTAAATTTGGGCCACACATTCAGAGGAGGTAGGTATAATGTGATATTACATATAGCTGCCTCTGGGTTTCTGCTGGGTCTGATTTATTTGCTACTGCTTCAAAAATAATAATATACCATAACAGATCTCTCTATTTGGGTTTTTGACATCCCAGTGCAATGTCAGCAGCCACTTTATCCATCCCTTTGTACTCGACATACTTCAGAGTCATCCTACATTGATGATACAGCTAAATTCTTCAACACAAATTCAAAGCTCCGTGGATTTGTCAGCTGCTACCACCTTTTAAACTTCCTATTTCTCTAAATAATGGCTAATGCACATTATGTTTGAAAAGTGACTGCTTGTATGTACACAATGTGCCATCATTGTAATACAAAATCATAACCACCAAAGCTGCCGAAGGTCTTTAAGTCTATAAGCTTTACATAAGAAATGGTAACTGGTTTCTGATGTAAAAAAAAAAAAAGTGATGAAGGCATTTAAACAATTAGTGGAAAAGGAATAAAGAATAATATCTACCGTGTACGTAGAGGATGTAGTCGACATAAGCCTCTCCTACAGCATTAGACGCCACACAGCGGTAGGTGCCGTTGTAGGACTTGTTGAGGTTCTCGATGTAGAGATCAGAGCCGATGACCACAGCATGAGGCGGCACATCCTCATCTACTCTCAGCCAGTTAATCTGATGGGGACTGGAGAGCACAAATACCACACACATCACTCAGCCTCTGTCTATCCATCGTAGAAATCTGAAACAAAGGTCAAATCTGAGAATCTGAGAAGGGCCATTGGCAGGCCCTGTCTAATGATGTAGTTTATACAGCATGCTAACAACTGGTAACATTTAAATGGTACACTGAAATGTAAAGGTTAAGAGGGTGTTTGGACTGGCAGGGAAAATAATATACAGTGGAAAATAGAGAACAAACCAGAAGTCTCAAGCACTGAAACGCATCCATACTCACTGTGGCTTTCCTTCAGCGATACATGTCAAATCCAGATTGTCACCCTCTCTGGTTAAACCTTCAGGATATGTCACCACGATCCTTACTTCTGGTTTATCTGGAAGTTAAAGAGATTAGTATTTTCAATGCTTCAGTGATGTAAACTATAATCCAGCTGACTTTCTTTCTCATACCTGCAGTTAAAGGGTGTGTTAAATGATTATTGGACTCTAAAGTGAAGCGCAGTGAGAAACAGACTTCTAAATGAAAGAAAAACAGTCAATAATGAAACACAGAGGAGTATGAAATGATTATAGATGTGCTCACTAGACATCCAGTCCGTCTGCAGTATCTTATAGTAAAATGGCTCCCCCCCCTCTTATCAATGCTAGCCAAAGATTACCAAAATGTCAAGCGGTTGCAGTCAAGCTTTCTCTTTGTCCTTGAAAGGTCAGACAAAACAGTTATCTTCTGACAAAAAATTAATATTCTGCACAGACTACAAAAGGGTACCTTAACCTTTCTTTGATGTTTAACAGCGTAAGGCCGTATGCATTACCTCCTTAATCAATTTACCATTTAAAGAACACCTAAACATCACTGGTACCTGAGCAGAAATGTTTCCCCTTACGATTGCTGCATCTTTCAGGCCAAGGCACCATTACACTCTAAGAAACACTAGCTGCACGATAAAGCAGTAAAATACATGCAATACATCTACGGTATGAAGGTCTGAGGATACAACGCAAGTTTTTCTAAGACCATATCAACTGCAAGTTATTTATTCCTGTGTGCGCACAGCCATGCAGGAGTCATGCAATATGGCAGTGTAATCTACATCACAGCAGGGCACAAGAACTACACCTGACCACACTCAGCTATAATGCTGAGAGTCTTGTTTCTTCTTGCTACTCTGTCTTGCAAGTTTCCAGAGATTTAAAAGGAAAGTGTTTATTATATATTACATGTTTATTTGTGGGTTTTGCTAAGTTTGCACTTCCTTTGGAGAGAGCTGGAAAAAGGATGATGTACAGTCATGTGAAAAAGGTTTTTCACAGGACTCTATGCAGTCCTGTGAAAATGAAATATACCCTATGATTCAATAGGTTGTAGAACCAACTTTCGCAACAATAAGTTGAAGTAAATTTCTCCATGATTTTATCAGCCTGTCACATTGTTATGGAAGAATTTTGGTCAACTTTTCTTTACAAAGTTGCTTCAGTTCATTGAGGTTTGTGAGCATTCATTTAGACAGAGCTCTCTTAAGGTCTCACCACAGCATTTCAGATGGGGTAAGTTCTGGACTTGCTTGGGATCACTGTCATGTTTTATGACCCATTTTCACCAAGCTTTATTTTAGTTGCTGGACAGATGGCCTCACATTTGACTCTACAATAATTTGGTATACAGTGGAGTGGCTGCAAAACAGTCCCAAATCCTCAGCCCTCCACCACCATGCTTGACAGTTGCTATGAGCTGTTTGCGCTGATATGCTATGCTAAGATATATGATAAGCTTGATTTTCACCAAAGGCTTTGCTGTGCTTTATGGCCAGATATCTCCACTTTGGTCTCGTCTGTCCAAACAAGATTATTCCAGAAGCCTTGTGGTTTTGCTCAGATGCAACTTTGCAAATCGTATTTTTAGCGAGAAGAGGCTCTCTCTTGGCAACCCTTCCAAACAAGACATATTTGTTCAGTCTTTTTTTAAATTTTACTGTCATGAACTTTAACATCTAAAATGCTAACTGAGGCCTGTAGAGTCTGAGATGTAGCTGTTGGGTTTGTTGCGGTTTCTCTGAACTGGGGGTAAATTTGCTTTGATGTCCACTCACTTGAATATTATAGCATTGTGCCAAGTCAACACACACCTAAACGCTCCAGCCAGCAAACTGCTAAAACCTCTGCTTTTACAAATGTGCTAATGATCAGTTATGCAAGTGCTTTTTATTAGCATCACCTGGCTGCTGTTTCCTATGAAAGTTGTAAGGGTGTACTTAGTAGTTAACTTTCTTTTTACACTGCTGTTGTTCACCATGCAGTCAACCATAATGGCCCTTCCAGGTGGCTTCTGTCTGTGTTTACTTTCAAACTCCAACACAAACATTTGAAATAATTCATTACAAACATTTATGGCTAAGATTACCCACAGAACTCCAGATTAAGTGTACTAGGCTCATAATCACATTGATTTATATTATCTTATTAACCCTTTCCATCCATGTAGATGCCTGTACTGAGATCAGGTTGTGTGTGTTACTAAAAATGTTCTTCGTCATCATCTTTTGAAGGCTGGCACACTCACTGAAGGAAGTATGGTTATTATGCTTTATTTATGTTGCATGAAATTTCGTAGATGTGCAAGTGAGAATGTTTAGAACAGGTTCAAAAGATCAGTGTTTCGAAGGTAGTAGTTTCTGTCCAATTTACAACTTTGACTAGGCGGACTCACTCTGGCCTGGTGATGGGGAGAAGGAGACTTGTGCTTGTACTTGTATTTCAGAATTCTCCCAAGTGTCTATTATCAATACAGCCCAAGGTTGTTCATTTTGTCCTCACAGTTGTAAGGATTTGAAAAATCAATACAGCCAAATTCTGTGCCCACTGCTCAACTGTGACAAAATAACCAACACAGTGGTGTATTCTAACTCTCTCCAAGTGGTATAAATCTGCTTCTAGTAACTCTAAAAAAGAAAAAAACCCTGTCAATGCTCTTGCTTACCTGGCTGTGTAGGTTCTGTTATTCTTACATGTAGTATTTTTTACTTACTTTTTGCAATCAGAAGTTAGTGTTACACCTGAAACATCTTAGGTGTGAAGTGAAATGAAGGACATCTGATACCAATGGCCCAGCCTCACTAATAAGCAGTTAAGCCCTCAACTATCCCAGAAAAGAAACAGTCCCTGACACTGTCTGTGGGGCCTTGGTCTAGTTCTAGGCTTGAAAAGACTGAGTTTTGGGTCACTCACAAAGTACTTCCAAGTGTCTTTGAGCCAGGAGGTCCTTTACAGCTGGGTGGTCAATGATGCAGTCCACTGGCATTCCATCATCCTCCTTGGTGACAGAAAATCTCACCCGGCTGGTGACAGTAAACATCCTGTCATATGTCTCCTCAACTGTTGTTTCACCTGGAAAACCATCACAAGGATGACAGGAACAGAAAGTTAATGGCTAAACAGGTCAAAAACAAATCTGAACTCCTGCAGCAGCAGCAGTCTGCACTGGCTTTAATGAGCAAATAGTCAAAGCTATTAAGAGAGCATTACCTGTCAAAGAGGACTACTTTCAGATGGCATTTACATTTAATTTATGATTCAGTGATGTGGTGCCCAGGCAAGACTTTAGGGGATTCAAAGAGTCCAAAGGCCTTCGATTCTGACGAGAGCAGCGAGGAGCGGCTGGGTCATATCCAGCCTGATAATGAAGGCTTCTGCTGCTCGAGGGTTGAGCATTGTTGGGGCTAACCCTGCAGTAATCTGCTGCCCACTAGGCCCTAGGCTGTCAGAAGGGCATTCATTTAGAGAGCATTACAATGCCACAGGGGCATTGCATTAGCTGCAGTGCTGAGTGTGATGGTTTACTCGCACTTAATGAAGTGAGGAAATAATTACAGCCCCACACTGACCTGCAGCACACTTCCATTTCAGCCTTGTCACAGGGGAGCTGTGCCGGACTCAGTGAGGGCAAAACACTGTTGTTCCACAGTTGATGATCACCAATACACATATATGCGGCCTCTTGATGGATATTAACCCCATGTAACATATACGCACCCACCCAAGACCTGCCTACATAAAATTTAAAGTACTGGGCACAGTAAGTGGTCAATGCACTTGTGGGCATTAAATCTGACCACACCACCAGCTGCAATGACAAAACAGGCAGTCGAAAAAGTGCACTGACCATTTGAAAAGGGTAAGTAAAAACAGTAATAATAGCAGGAATATAGCAAAGTGTGTCAGTGTGAAGAGGCTGCATAAAAAATAAACGGCTTTCATCTGAACAACAGCGACTGTCTTGCTAGCCTGCACAAAATACGTAAAAGTGGTGCAGCATGTGGACAACATACTGCAGTATATGTGTTTGTGCCCTGCAAGCTGTTAAAGATGCAGCGGGCAAAGGTGAATGTTCTTTGATTAATCATGTGGAGTACTACATCTTAGCTTCCATGCGGACATGCTCACTCTATTTTAGACCACTCAACTGATCTGGTCTTAAAAGACATCTGATTAGAACCTGAGATCAGAGCCAAGAGGAGGTGCAGGAGTCTAATTCCCTTGCAGACCACTTGAATTACAATATGCTGCAGGGCTTTAGTGGGTTTTTGGTCCAGTGATGCCAAAAGCATGGTGCCTACTCCAGCTTAATTATGCCATTTAACTTCACTCGAAAAAGCACCACAACAGCAGCAAATGAGTTTATCCCAAACATCTTTAGTTAAAGTTGAGTCCTGTGATCAGTGGGTACTTGTTCCTTTCCAAATAAGAGTAAAAAAAAGTCAATTAAGAGCTGTATTGTCACCATACAATCACAAGGTCAATGAGGGCATTTCCAAGCACACCTGCCAGGAGCAGCGCCCTGCACGCCAAAGAGTTGGGTGAAGTGGAGTGTAAACTGAAGAGATGCGGTGATTAGCCATTTTTCTCTCGGCCAGTCGCACTAATTGCCTCATAACAATCACAGTAAAGCATTTAGACCGTGCAATAACAACAATCACGGCAGTTTACTTTATGTTTGAGTCGAATAAAATGTTGGTTTGCAATCTCTGTCAGAGTGTACAATATCAATTTGAGGCATGTCAAATCGTAAATAGAAAGGTGCATACAGTATGAGAGAAGATGCTTTAAAAACATGACAACCTTGTCCTGGCCAAAGAAAAGCGTGTCTCTATGTGTGAGAGTTTGCGTGTGTGTGTTTTTAAGCTTCATTCAAAACTCACTTACAAAATTGGCTGGTGTATCCTGTGTCACACCATGTCGTATTGTGAATGGTTGGTGTGTGGCCGTGGGTCGTAGCAACAGTCACACTGTGAGATTTTTTTCTTAATTCTGGCACTCTGGTACCTTGGTGGAAAAATTCAACTTGGCCAGTAGCAGACACAGGCTCTCACAGATCTCACAGGCTACTTTAGGACCAACATTTAAGACTGATGAATAACAATGTTACCAGGTTTCATAAATAAGTACGTCAGTAAGGAAATTTTTTTTATATAGCGCTTTCCACAGATAAAAAAAAAAATAAAAACCACAAAGTGCTTCACAATAAAATCAGAAATGAATATACAGCACATAATGTAAAACAGAAAAACAATGAATTAATTAAAAGCTTGTCTGAATGAAAATGTCTTCAGCTGCTGTTTAAAAGAGTTAATGGAGTCTGTACAACGTAAAAACAGTGGAAGAGAATTCTGCAACCTTGGTGCCACTGCCTGAAAAGCCCAATCGCCACAAGTTTTAAATCGAGTGCGTGGGTCCACCAGCAGCCTCTGACCTGATGACCTTAGAGCTCAGGAAGAGGAATGAGGTTTCAGCAGGTCAAATATATACTGGGGAGCTTGACCATGTAGGGCCCTAAGGGTTAAAATCAAAATTTTAAAGTGAAACCTAACATTTACTGGCAACCAATGAAGAGAAGCCAAATTTGGAGTGATGTGTGATCTTCAAAGGAAACTTGATGGAAATGTCTCAGGAAAGACACCTTAAATTAAATATATGGTTGGAATTCTTGCAATACAGTGTAAAAGTCTTAACGAACCCTTTATTTCTTTATATTGTGTAATGACCGGGAAATCGGTGTAGCGATTTATTAAAATGTGCAAACACAAATGGAAATACAGTATATAAGGCAAAAACAGAGTTTCCACAATTCTGACAAGTTTGAAAATCAATATTTGGCCTTTATTCTACAGTGCAGCATGACCTCTCTTAGGCAAGCTTTCTTGTAATTTCTTTAAGTAGTCCTTAGAAATAGTTCTACAGACTTCTTGAAGGACATTCAAAGCTCTTCTTTGGATTTTGGCTTTCTTTTGCACTCATCTCTGTCAAGATGATCCCACACTGCTTCATTGATGTTGAGGACCAGGCTCTGGAGAGGCCACTGTGTGTTTTTCTATCTGGGTATGCTTTTACTGGATTGGCAGTGTTTTTAGAATCATTGTCACGGTGAAAAATGAAGCCATTGCCAATCAGACACATTCCAGAGGATATTGCATGGTGGATCACAATTTGATTTTCCATGCTCATAATTCCATCAATTTTGACAAGATCCATTATAACACTGGCTGAAATGTACCTCCAAAACCCCAAAATCCTCCATGATGTTTTACAGATGGCTATAAGACACTCACTTTTGTAGCTCTTTTCTGACCTCCGCCACGCATATTGACAATGATTTTAACTAAAGTTTTCATTTTTGAATTCATCACTCCATATGACCTTTTGCCACTGATTTTCAGTCCAGTTCTTGTCTAATTTGGGATACCTCAGCCTTTTAGTTTTGATAGCCACCCTTCCACTGAGACCATTTCTCATAAGGCTTCAGTGAACATTAGATGGATCAACTGAAGGACCAGATGGACCTCTCAGGCTGTGTGTAAGATCTTTGCTGGAATTTTTCCCATTTCTTAAGGGTGTGCCTCTTAGAAACTGTTCATCTGCTGTAGATATTTTTTTAGGCCTGACACTTATATGTCCACCACTTATCCAGTTTCCTCAATTTTTTAAGGACACACTGCACACGTGCATAACAACTGCATAAGGTTTTTTGGTTAATAGTTCTTTGGGAATCACCTTGTGGGTGCAAAAATCTATTTTATGCCTATCAAACTGTGTTATCTTTGGCATTTGTCATAGATTGAACTAAAGAAATGGGAACAAATTATGCGGTTTTGCAACAGGCTGCTAGTAAAGTTGATTCTTTGCTAAGTTGCCTGTTATGTGCAGATGCAACACACGTCATCCCTTGAGTTAGGAGGCTTTTTTATGAAATTATTTATTGAATGATTTATAGGTCAGCGTTAAACTCCTTAACAAATAATAAAAAATTCCTCTGAAAATTGGACTGGACTGAAAATGAGTGGAAAAGACAGCCAATGCCTAAAGAAAAACTGAAATGCCTTGAGAAATTCTGGAGAACTATTGTTCAAAAACACTTACAAGAATTACAACAAAGTCTGGCTGCAAAATACAAAGAAATGACTGAGTGGATTGGGATCTTTGGACAGTACTGTTTTTCTTTATAAATAGATTAAATGATCAATAAATAAATCAAATCATGGCAAGTCTATAGAGTATCACACATAAAATAATGAACTAATCAAATTAAGCCGTAATCGGTGCCCATCTAATTTTTTATAATCATTTTAGGCTAATTGCATTTCGTGGAAAATAATCAGCAGGATAGCAAAAACTTGTAGAGTGATTACATAATCTGATGAAATGATTGATGTGATTTTATAGAAATTTTTAGAAAATAATAGAATGCGTTATATTAAAACACTACTGCCAATGCTGTTGACTTTATGTGATTGAGCAAATGGGCTCTGACCCAGAGGTGGGCATGTGGGGGCCACAGCCCAACTACAGGAATGCCACTTTATTCTGAGAAACATTGAGCATGAGCGCCAGGAGAGAGGACTGCAGTTTTAAATCTTTGCATTATTAGCCACTTATGTTAACTAACATAAACCCAGCTCTTAAATCATATGGCACAGTGCTTTTAGAGAAATCTTGTGTGTTGTATCAAAATATTTTAAGGTTTGTGAACGTCATTTCAGGTCAAGCTGTGTCTCTAAAGTGGCCAGGTAAAATGACCACTTGACTTTGTGACTGACACTACTGAGGTGATAGAGGCAGTTATTTATTTTTTCAATTCTAAGATTAGCAGTTCAACTTCTTTTTTATCACCCCAACATCAGAAATGAATCTGACACCCTCGTTGACACCTGCTTTTTATGATTGCCTTGAGTGTACGCTGGAATTTCGATTTAATCACCGAGTTTGTTATCAAAAACAGCTTTTGCAATTAGTTTTGTCAGAAACGCTAAAGGTAATGAGCTATCTTAATGTTTGCTCCAACAGTAGTTAGCTTATGAGGCAGATGTGAATCCTATGTGAATAGCTGTGTCATGGCTGTGTGCAGGCAGGCAGGATGAAGGACCCAAGTGCAGACTCGTGGAGACGAAACGTAAACTCAAAGAACTCAGCTTTATTGCTGGCAACTCAAAACAGAAAACTAAACTGGTAAAACTAGGAACAGAACACACAGGCAAGTATGAGGGTACAACGCGACACTGAATGGAGGAAAGCACAGACAAAAAATACAAGGAGTAAATGAAGGAATGAGGGCCAGGAGGGAAACACAGCTGACACTAATTAAACAGGCAAGACAGGGAGGAAGCAAAACAGAAACACTGACATGAGACACGGACTTTCAAAGTAACACAGGAAACACGGCAGGCACAGACTAGACACTGAACTAAACCTACACTAAACACAAGGATAATAATAATAATAATAATAATCAAAACAGCACAACTAAAGAATCAGAACCTAAACCATAATACAGAATAATACAAAAACACAAGAAACTGAAGATGATGGGTCAAAATGACCCAGAACTGTGACAATAACATAGATGCAGAATATTGTTTACCATTAGATACACTCATTTAAAACCTGACAGCATAGTATATATGAAAAAAAAATGGGGGAAAACCGGGTGCTGAACAAGACAAGTATAGAACAAGATGACTTTATGGATGTGAGAGTCAGCATCTGTGGGACAATGGCCAGAAATTACACTGTGATGGAATCCAAGCATTTTTTTTATGTTGTTTTGGACAACTGTTCATACAAACTTCTGATCATTATGTATATTAGGTTAAAGAATGTGTTTAAATTCTCTAAGATAACCAAGGTTTCAGCATTTTTGTGCATTTATGGTCTGAAATTGTTGTTGAAATTAATCCTGGATTAATCCTGGATTTGTGTCTGAAATGCTTGTAGACTTAGTTTATGCAGAGATTTGTGCATGCCCACTCTAAATGAGAACCCAATGACAACACAAGGTAGTTTGAAAAGCACTACGCCAATTCTGCATACACACAGGAACACATTAGCAGAAATGACTGATTTATTATACTTTTTGCCAAGCCTAACTTGTTCATGAGGTGATTTATGCTTTATCTTGTCTGAATCATCATGCTTGTGTCATAAATTGTTGCTGCACTCGCACTTATTTTATCCAGAGCACAGCACAGTTCTCGCTCGATGTTTGGTTTGTACATTTGTTTCTACATTTAATGCACCATATACCTCTGTGCATCCATAATATCTTTGGATTATTATGTCAATCAGCTATTAACTTTTTTAATTCTGAGGTATTTTCAGCCAAATGAGCTGGTTTCAAGTAAATTATTAGACATTACAGTCATTATTTTCTATTCATATTTTGGTCAATCCAATTTTCTACAGCTTAAAGGGTCAGACTTAAGTCACAGCCAGCAGACCAGGATTTGTTCTTATTCTTGCTTGAAGAAGAAAAGAAAAGCAAAAAGATAACAGAATAGAAGAACAGGAAGTGGAGAATGACAAATAACACAATAGAAAATAGATGACTTAAACGGTACAGGAAAAAAAGATAACTGAAAGAACAGAAGAGAAGAGAATAGATGGTGTCTGGTGAAGGGGATAGGTAGAAGAGGCGGTGAATAGGTCTGTTTATGTGCAGCAGCATTAATCTCTGTCAGTCTGTTGGTCAATATTGTCTGTGGTCTCGACTGTTGGATGCTGCTGTAAATGATTGATATGGCAATAACCTGTTTGCCCAGGTGGCTTAAAGCAGTGGTGTTCACAGCAATATCGAATAAGCAGCACAAATGCACTGTCTTTAACAGTTTTAAAGCTTCTTGTTTGCACATGCAGATGGGGGAATACACTCAGAAGACATCACTGGTGGTGGTGAAGGCCCAGGGTGACGCTAAGAAAAGTGCTTCGGGAAGAAGCTGAGCCCCTTTAATGTAGGATTTATGGTCATGTGTTGATGGCGGTTTCTGTGGGACTGGGATACGAGGACAGGGAGATTGTGACCCAAAGGCTACAGGGACACAAATTCTGTGTAGTTTTTCAAAGAGATAATAGGAGCATAGGTTGAATCTGACTGCTGGTTCAAAATTTGGCTTTAGAAGGAAGGGGAGTGTGAGAGGACAGGAAGAAGTGCCTATGAGAAGCACAGACAATGGCTGCAGTGAAGAGTTTAAGTTAGAGACATTTGGGTTAATGCTCAGTAAAGTTCTTTGCATATTAATGTTGCTGTCCTCTCTGTGAAACTAGCTAAGCTCAACAACCAACAACAGCACAAACACAAATAGGAATAGGCCACGTTATCAATTGTTCCACGTAGTCTAGACACTGCCCCCTGGGGTCAGTTCATAGCAACAAAATGTAGACAGTGGTCTGCAACACCTGCCGACTACCATTTCACAACAGTGCCGGGCACATCATTCCACTGCTCACACTCCTTTCAGAACAGATATAAAGTCTGACTGCCACTGAAGCTGATTGGAAGTACACCACGATGTTATTTTGTTTCCTCTTGTGTTTCTGAGTGTCTTCTTGTTTGTGCACTTTCTGTGTTTCTGCATCAGTTTCAGTCGCTTCCTGTTTTGTTGTAGTTTCCACATCTCCTTCTGTGTTTTTATTTCCTGTCTTTTTTCTTTGCCCACCCTTTTCACTGTGTGACTGAACACACCTATGCCATATTATCCCTGGTGTTTCTTTTGTCTGTGTCTTCCCACCGTTAATGTAAAATGATCGAGTGATCTGCATCCTGTTTCTGTTGGCATCCCTAGTTTGGTTCATTTGTTTACCTGTTCAGGGTCTATTTGCTATTTTAGTTTTTGGATCTTAGTAAACCTGCAGCACTTTGTTGTTCCACCACATAAGTTTTAGCAAAGTTTCTTACTGTAACTACCTGTCATCTGTCTCCCTTAATGTCAGCAGCCAGGTAGTCTAAAAAGTTTATTATGCATGTCACACAGAGCTAACAAATTCTAATTTGTGCCACAAAGAATGTGAAATTCAAATAAATTAGTTTCTCTAGTCCTACTTTGCCTGTTTGACCTGTTTGTCTTGCCAGACAGATACAGAAAACTCAGGCACAAACTCTCTGAAACAGTAAAAAAAATGCTAGATTTTTGTCAGATTGTAAACTTTTGAGCAATGGTACCATTGCTGACATTTCTCCTCATATAAAGCAGCATCTCCGAGGATTCAGGGAGGCCAGTTGCTTTGATTGAGAGCCGCCCTCCTTGCTCTAAATGACCTGCATCCGAATCAGGGCTGCAGGTCTACTGAGAGGCAGCGGGAGATAAGATGTAGTGCTGGTCCTGAGGCCTCAGCCCTTGGCAGCATCACTTTGACTTTTCCGATGCTGTCTTCACCTTCTCCACCTACCTTAGGGCCTCTGGTGCCTCCTGTTTCCAGTTGGTCAGCTTATCAGCCAGCACAGCTACCCCAGACTTGATACACCTAGATAGATTAAAATTACTACTGACCATAGTCACCCATTGGTTGGTGGACTTCTGTTTCAACTGTCTTGTTTTTTTTTTTTAAACCAGTCATCATCAAGGAGGGATGGACACTGCACACTCATATGTCAGCAACTTGTCAATCAAAATGTATCCAGGCAGTAAAACATACCTGGCTTTGTTGTCTGTTTTACTCTAAATGCCAGTCTCTGCTAGCCAGCTCAAAAAATAAATAAATCCACTTTTTAGGAGGACAAGTTTATGTTTTAAAAACTTCCAGCAACACATGATGCACCCTGCACGATTATATCCATGCTAAATATTTTTTATAGCAGTGAGACACATAAACGTGAAATGTAAAGTAGATTTTTTATCCTTTTTTTAAGAGTATTGAAGAACAATAATACAAGGGAATATTGTGTGAGACTGCTATGTATTATATCACAGTATTTACAAAGCATTTTCTGTTTGGCTCTTGCCTACATGCCGTTTGTCTTAAAAAGGGGATGAGAGTAATCAGAATGCCCTTTGCAAGTGAACCCTCTCGTCTATAGTGAGTTGTAATGTGTCACATATATATATATATATATAAATAAATTTTTTATGACACCTTTATTTCATAAGCACAGATAGTTTAAATATGCTAATGTAATTTTATCCTACCAATCTTTTGACTGTGAGAGTGGCAGACTGGGATGCTGTGCTAAACCACCTTCCATTATATATTTCACAATGTGTGCCTATTAAAGGAGATCTATTGCTGGCAAGACACCATATGCAAGGACATTAATTATACAAGTTCTAGTCCTCAGTGCTCTCAAGTATTGAATTTTTTTAACCTTCTTTTGCCAGTCCCTATTCAAGCTAGTTAAAAAAAAAATTGCATGACTTCTCATAATGCATCCAGACTCTGCTCATCTGCTGTAGATGGAACAAAGATGCAATAAAACTCTCTTAAGATGCTTTCACACATTTCACTATAGCCCTTAACTTCTCCAGCTTTTACTGTATGTGAGAACACAAACATCTAAATCAGGTCAGATCATACATTAAACTGACATTGCCACTGGTGTAATGTATGATCGCCTCCATGCGAGCTTGGATATTACCAGCAGTGAGACGGCAGTGACACAGACGCTCTCCTGTCAGTAAATGTTCAGAGTTCATGTATAAAAACAAATTTAGAGAAAAAGGCTGTGCAACAATCTAACTGTCCTCTTGTTCATCCATACTCTAGAACTTGCAATAAATTGCCAATGGGGTTCATTTGTTACAAACAGTCGGTCTTTTGGAAAGAAAGCCCAATGCATTTTAAGTGGCTAATCTGCTGACTGAGCATGTGGCTGCAGAGGAAGGCAGGAAGTGCGAAAGACTAAGTGACTTATTTAGTAGTAGTAATTTTATCCTTTTGCCTTTCATTTATTTGATGTGTTCATCCTTTTGTGTCCCTCTCCAACATGCAAAAGAGAATTTATTAGGAGGGTTTTTTTTTGTTTGTTTTTTTCAAACTGATTAGCAATGGCCTGACATGACATCTGAGTTTGCCGTTTTGGTGAAACAGACATCAGAACACCAACACATGACCGGCTAGCTCTTGTCCTTTAAGGTCAGTTTGTGCTGTTAGGGAACAAATAGCGTAGGTGGAATCATAAACCACACCTGAATGCTTTTACTGATATGAAGCAGAGGTAAATGACTTAATATACCATTCAGTTTTTTTTTTCCATAATGGCAAACGATTGCAGGTAAATGTGTGTGTGTTTTTGCACGATTGCAATCATTATCTCACATGCTTGACTGCCTGCGTGCCTTCCAACAGTTGCCGTGCGAAAAGGAAATGGCATTTCTATTTCACAGAAAAAGACATGCCTAAATTGTTGGCGTACATAAGCAAATGTATTGGGGATTTTTTTCTTGATGAGAAGAAACCCTTGTAGTCGGTATCTTTGTCTGATAAAAGATGGAAGAGAAGAAACCTTATAACCTAATCTTTGTGTGGATGAGAAGAGGAAGAGACACAAAATCCATTTCGTTGTACAGGATTTTTTTTTTTTTTTTTTGACAAACAACTCTTTGCTTCAGTCAGAGATCTCAGTTAATGTGTTTTAGAGAAAAAGCATTTCAGCTTGCCATGGAGGATAGTTATAGACTTCTCTCTTTCAATGAGCATTCGTCCAAATAAAGTCGTGCTTGTTTATAATTTGCATTGTAAATTAATTCTAATTTACGATTTGCATGAATATGCACAACCTTTTCATTTTCCAACCAAATGAGGACACTTTTGATTCCACGTCTTATAGCCAATTTAAGCCTTGTCTCTTGTTGTGGTTAAAAGGGTCATGTGGTTGTGGGATCTCTGCATAAAATGAGAGCCAAATGAGAAGTGGCGTGGCTGAGATTCTTGTAGTAGGAAAGCAGGTCAGGGCCAAGATGAACCACAAAACAAAACATAAAAACTCAAAAACTAATCTCAATAATGTGCTCACAGTAAGAAGAATGATTATTACAGTCAGTAATATGGACCAAACAATAACATGCTGTTACAAATTCCCAACATAAATGATATATTATCCTAAATGCTATTCCTACTTTAATTATTTAGGCATTACTCATATTTCTGATTTCCTTTATTATTAGCAGTATTATTAGGTGTGTGGTGGTTTTGGTGAGGATTCCATGAAAAGTATCACCAGCAATGATGTGGAGATGAAGTTTGTTTGTAAATATGAACTTCTATGAACTTTTATTTTATATTAATCACAACATTTTATGACTTTAGCCATCATTTTTGCACTTGGCTTACGGGATGAACCAGTATTGTGCGTACAGTCATGTGATATTATGTGCACAATGCCAAGATTTGTCTGACATATTGAATGTGATACAGTCAGTGGTTGCTAGGGAAATATGTCTATTCCCGACTAGGTGACAGTGTTCCTGCAGGTTGCTTTTAGTTTGAAGGCAAATGGTCCCTGTTTCCGGTTTGTGTTGCAGTTTTCATACTTGCTTGTTCTGATGCAAACAACTGCAACAATATCCAAGCGGCCAAGCAATCACAAGCTGGTTTTTGCCGACTAGCTGGGGAATACATATTTTTCACTAGGGACAGGTGGTTGCCAAGGGGTCACTGACCAGTCTCTAAGGCTGTGTGACTGGGGCCGTATTTACTTGGGCTCTATTTAAATGGCTGATAAGTTGATATCAGGTGGTTAGTTACCACATGTCTGCAAAATCTCAATGCAAATCCACCCCATATAGCAAAGACATAAATGTAGCTATAACGATAACAAATATATCAATAACTTAATTTGTTGTATTTTATTTAGGTTTTTGCTTCTTTGCTCCAGGCCTGTTATTATTAACAGTACGCTTAACCTTGTCACTAATCATATAATAGAAAGCAGCATGGATCCATCATGCATGGGTAACACTGCTGACAGGAGGCTGATCAACAGTGTAAAAGTTTGGGAGTGTCTTTTGCTTGGAGCTATTCCTCTTACAGATAGTGAGCCATCTTTTATTTTGAATGTTTGAAATCCACTATATCTACAGTTAGGTTCATATATATTTGGACACTGACACAAGTTTTGTTTTTTTGCTTGCATTTGGAGGATTTTGCTGTGAACTGACAACATGTGGTCAAAGGAGCTCTCCATGCAGGTGAAACAAGCCATCCTTAAGCTGTAAAAACAGAAAAAAACACCCATCCGAGAAATTGCTAAAATATTAGGAGTGACAAAATCTACAGTTTGGTACATCCTGAGAAGGAAAGAAAGAAAGCATTGGTGAACTCAGCAATGCAAAAAGACCTGGACGTCCATGGAAGACAACAATGGTGGATGATCGCTGAATCATTTCCATGGTGAAGAGAAACCCCTTCATCCAAGTGAACAACACTCTTCAGGCGATAGGCATATCCAAGTCTACCATAAAGAAGAGACTGCATGCATGGAAATACAGAGGATTCACTGCAAGGTGCAAGCTACTCATAAGCCTCAAGAATAGAAAGACTAGATTGGACTTTGCTAAAAAAGAAAAAAAAACATCTCAGAAAAGCCGGCACAGTTCTGAAAGAACATTCTTTGGACAGATGAAACCAAGATCAACTTCTACGAGAATGA
This sequence comes from Tylochromis polylepis, assembly GCA_015107715.1. Lineage (NCBI taxonomy): Eukaryota > Metazoa > Chordata > Actinopteri > Cichliformes > Cichlidae > Tylochromis > Tylochromis polylepis. The sequence continues at coordinate 19,210 of VVHJ01014464.1, read as the reverse complement.
TGGCAAGAAAACAGTATGGAGAAGACGTGGAACGGCTCATGATCCAAAGCATACCACATCATCTGTAAAACATGGCAGAGGCAGTGTGATGGCTTGGGCGTGCATGGCTGCCGTAGGTACTGGGACACTAGTGTTTACTGATGATGTGATACAGACCAGAAGCCAGACCAAGTCATTCACCCGATATTGGCCCAACTGAACATGCATTTCACCTGTTGAAGAGTAAACTTCAGACAGAAAAGGGCCACAAGCAAACAGCAACAGAAAGCCTCTGCAGTAAAGGCCTGGCAGAGCATTAAAAAGGAGGAAACCCAGCATCTGGTGATGTCCATGAGTTCAAGACTTCAGGCTGTCATTGTTAGCAAAGGGTTTTCAACCAAGTATTAGAAATGAACATTTTATTTTAAGTTATTTAATTTGTCCACTTACTTTTGAGTCCCCGAAATGAAGGGAATGTGTTAAAAATGCTTTAGTTTCTCACATTTTGATGCAATCTTTTTGTTCAGCCCACTGAATTAAAGCTGAAAGTCTACAGTTCAACTGCATCTGAGTTGTTTCATTTAAAATTTATTGGGGTAATGTACAGAACCAAAATTGGAAAAACACTATCTCTGGCCAAATATTTATGGACCTAACTGTATGCTACATTCTGCTTGCAGTCATAAAGAGTGGAATAATCTTAGCAATATTTTAGCTAATTTCAGTCTTCTAATGCTGAAAAGGTATGCATATTCAGACCACGTAGCAAATATAGATATAACCGCTGCCGCTTCCTTTTTTCTCTCCCTAAATTTGTTGTATTTTATTTATGTTTTACTTCTTTGCCCCAAGCCTGTTATTCTTCAATTTCTGGCCCATACATAATGGATGCTGTGTGAGTGAGTCAGGGTGGAGTTTGGCTCTGGGGCTTGTGGGCACTGCAGCGAGATAGAGTATGGGAAGGAAAGAGAGACATGGAGAGCGGCAGACTGACCAAGAGTCTGAGCCAAGCCTTGGCAACTAAGCAAAAAGAGAGATTATTTGCCTCATGAAAAGAAAATAAATCATGGTAGACGATCGCAAAATCACTGTCGTATCTTGCACAAAATGACATAAATGTCCGTGCATAGTATAGAAAAACTGAATAAAACAGGACATTACTAGAAGTATGCCTTTCTAATCAATGCTTATTATACCTGCCCTATTTCAGGATGAATATTATCTTCATCTTGTTTTCTTATTGAATGCCCAAAGGTACATTATGCAAAACCATCATTAGAACCAGACATAGAGGAAGAGGTTCATTATGACAGGATCCCAATCAATCCCCCCAGACTATGCTGCTATTTAACTACTTGACTAGCAACACAGAGATCATTTAGAAAAGTCTAAATAAAAACTTTAGATGTACTTGGAAAAAAATACCTATTGACAAGTGAGTTTTTCAAAGTGAGCTAACAATACTGATGTGACTAGAAATGGAGTCTCCCTCAGTAGGGATTGAACATGCTGTTTTTAGTGCAGCTTTGATTCACAGTACATTAGTTTGTCATTGGAAGCGTGTTCACAGACCACAAAAGCTACAGAACACAATAACCTGAGAACTTGGTAATGGATAAAAGTCTGTTGAGATACTAATTTTATGTCAAGTGTTGGCTGGGTTTGTCAAAATAACCGTAGAAAATGAATTTACAATAGTCAGAGTCAGAGGAGAATGCTAGGCACTCTAAATGATGATGTTTTCACTTACTGTTGTGCGTACTGAAATACCACAGAAAATGATAGACTGGAGTCAGGGAGTACAAATCTATGACTAAACAAAAAGGACAGAAATAAAGTCAGTGTTGGTGTCTACCTCTAAAAGGAATCAGACAACTACAGGTCAAGCTATATTAAGTCAGACATTGTCACTGCATGAATCTTCCTATTTATTGAAATAAAAGCACTGCATTGGCACAGTGATGGCAGAAATATGAATACCTACAGAAAATGCAGGGCCATCTGGCAAAAGAAGTTAAATATGGCTCAGCTTCAGAGGCTCCAACACAATGTGCTGCCATGCGCTACGTAGGCATATTTGATATATTCTATTTACCCTGCCATAACCTGCGACAGAAGAACAAGAAATAACACCCTGATAACCCTCCAGAGTTGTAAAGTCTTGACTCATAGTATAAAAAAAAAAGACTTGTTCAGTCTTGTACAGTGTAGCTCAAAAGCTTTCAAAACTCATGAATCTAGTACTCGAGCTGCCTGTGTCGTGTCGCTCACCTGTACCAAAAGTAGCACACATACACTGACACGGCACCACGTATTTGTGCAACACAGTGCTGTTTTGATCTGTATGGCTTTCTGTCTTTATCCCAATTTGTTACAGTTTGCTCACACAATCACAAAGTACTCTTCACCTTGTCACTAATCATAAATTAGAGCGCAGCAAGGAGCCATCATGCATGGCTGACACTCTTAACAGGAGGCTGATCGACAGTCTGAAAGTTTGGGAGTGTCTTTAGCTCGGAGCTATTCCTCTTCCAGGTATTGATCGAGGGCAAGGCTAAAGCTGATAGCTGAGCTGCAACCAACTTGGGAGCTAACTCCCAGTGCTCCTGGTGCTGACAGGCCCAGACCAGCATCATTATTACAACACTAAGCATTGGCAGTCTTCTGCACTCTCCCCTCTTTCACCCCATGATAAACTACTGACGGGACTTGAGGCAGATAGGTTTTTCAGCATACATCAGCTCCAAAAAAGCACATCAATTATTCAACTTCACAGTGGCCTATTGTAATTACTTTGCATTGATAGGCTGCCAGCCATCACAACCATAAGTCAATGAAATAATCAGTGAGATGCAGAAACTGTACTCCTGCGGCATTGCCAATTGCTGCCTGATTAGGTCGTCCTTGTAGCCAGCAGGACACTAAGCCGCTGAGACAAAGCTTTTTTTTTGTTGCTTTTTTAAAGGAAAGAACCATGCAAAACACTGTATGAAAGAACTGATTGATGATGCTACGCTTGTCCGGCATGTAAATGCTACTGCTTTTTCCTGGACATTCATTTTTAATGTAACCAAATCTCATTTGTGGCTTGCTGGGCATCTTAATGCACTGCGCATTGGAAAGAGCAGAATTAATGTAGCACATTCTGAGAGTAAGGGCAAGTAATCCCAAGTCATCAACAGGCAGACAGACAAATAGACTCATGACATGCACACAGCAACACAGACACATGGACAAATTATAAAAAATAAAAACATACTGAGTTCAGAAAGCAAATCAATGTCTCCCTGTTTACATTTCACATGACTATCTCCTTGCCTTCACTTTCACAAAGCCCCTGTAATCTCCATAGAATATAGATGGGTTGTTCATCAGTCTGAGCACGAGCTAGTCATAAGAGATAGCAAACAGGGAGTGAGGAGTAAAGAGAACAGAGAGCGAGAGAGAGAGAGCGAGAGAGTGACGAACTGTATGACATCCCTGTCTCACCTCTTCTGTTTTATCGGACAAGCAAATGCGCACTCAGTGGAGAGAGGGGAAGAGAGAAGAAAGGAAAAGGGAAAAGTGACTTACTTCTGAATGAGGGTGACGGCAGACAAAGAGGAGGTGCTCCTGTGCGTCTTTGTGAGCCTGATTTAGACGTAACAACCTCCACTGACACAGATGGAGAGAAAGAGACAGAGAGTGGGGGGAAAAAGAAGGAGAGTAGTGAGAAGAGGAGATGAAGAGGAAGACTGGAGGCTTGACTCAGAATGCTATCTTAGCTTTGTAGTGTACACTGTGTGTGTGTGTGTGTGTGTGTGTGTGTGTGTGTGTGTGTGTGTGTGTGTGTGTGTGTGTGTGTGTGTGTGTTGGTTTCT
>VVHJ01014463.1:26857-37219 GCA_015107715.1 Tylochromis polylepis | reverse complement strand
AGGGGGGTTTGGGTGGTGGTGGTGGGGGGGGGGGGGGGGTGGGGGTGTCTTTTTATCAGGATTAGCGCTGGCTGCTCTGCTTCAACACTTATCTTGATAATTATTCTTAATGTAACGTATCCTCATTTGGTAAAATGGGACTCATATGATGATTTTATGTTGTATTTACAATTTTTTGGATGTTGGCAGTCATAGCAACAAAAAGACAGGGAAACACTGCTACTGAGAGTTTGGCAGCAGGACGAGTGCAATTATGAGTCACTGCTCCCCAAAAGCAATCATGGCTGTTACTCCACAAGTCAAAGAGGATAACATCAGGAGGGACAGGGCAACCGACTGCATCCCAAATGAGCTCACGTCCTTCAAATATCTTCTCCTCAAACAGAGTGGGCATTAAACTGACCGAACTTGGCTGCATGCAGAGCTGCTCAATGCACTGTATCAAAAAGAAAGAGCCAAATGACTTTGCAAATGTCTTCCATCTCTCTCTCTTCTCCTCCTTCAGGAAACTTTCTTCTTGAGTTTCAGGATGAAGCATTGCTTGTCAGCACATGGTCCGCTTGGAACGGGTTGCCGCTGGCAAACATCCCGCACCGCTGGCCAAGTTAGCTTTCCAGGATGAGAGGGTAAATATGGCAGCGTTTTGCCACTGTTACAGAGATGGGGGTGGGAGGGTAGGGGGTTGATCCATGTGGTTTCGAGGCATCATTTGCTTGTGGTGGGAATGGGAAGTAACAGATCCGCAAGGACTCTGAGATAAGTGAGGCCATCGTAAAGATGAATGGCCCATTTAAAAGCCCTGCAGATGCCCACACATCTATCACACTAAAGAGAAAAGGCCAATTTTGCATTGGAACGGCGTAGGTATGGACCCTTTATCCTTGTCCTCCAGGAAAGGAAGAGCTCATCCACTGATTGGCTCATCGCCACTTCAGGCCCACTCCCCTCCAAACACACCCAGCCCTTTCCTCACACCCTCTAACTTGTCACCAAGCAACTGTTGCGCTCTCGTCACAAGGCTCCGAGCTTTCTTGTGGTTTCATCATAGACTGTGATGGGAAACAGAACCACCACCGCATAAAAGCGAGAGAAAATGGGGGGAAAAAACTCCAATAAAATACATGCAGATCTACAAATAGAAGAAGTCCGGGAAAGGGAAGAGGAGGACTCGCCCTTGACCAAGCCCTGTGCTCACAAAATACAGCACCACCCCAGCAACGAGAGGCAAAAAAAAAAAAAAAACACAAACTGGAGAAAATCACTGAGAGAGAGAACTAATCGCCCTGTTATTATATTTGCTGGGATTTGAGGCTAATGCTTTCCACATTGCAACTTGAAATCCACTTGATGCTCCAAAAAAGATGGGTGAGAAAGCAACAAAAAGAGTATGGGGCTGTGGTCATGTGATCTCAAGAACACAAACAAACAAATAGTTTCTCTGAAACATGTTGCCCGGTCACACAAGAGCACTTATTTGTTGTGTTTGCTAGGAGGGATGAAAAGCAGCGATAATTACAGACAACTGCTTCCTCACAGAGGGCTGACATAAAGAGCTTCCTTCCATCTTTATTACATGCTTTGGACTCAGGGGACAGCAAAACAGGCTTACTGCGTGAGCACCATTTCCCCTATAACGACATTACACAAAATGAGTTTATGATAGAAGTAAGCATGTACAGTATTACGGACTAAAACCAATTTGTTCAGGCAGTAACAAAGCTCAAAAACTGGAGGCAGCCCACAGAATGTGTACAATGTTTCAAAGTCTACAAACAAAGATGACAGAAATGACACATGATTAATACAGTACATTGCACTGGTGGCCATTAATGTTGGCCAAACTGGGCCAGATGTATGGGGTTATAGAGTTCTTTTCAGAGGGGACACAGCTGGTGGTAACACAAGTGTGGTTCCCCTTTTGTTCAACAGCATCCGCAATCCACATCCAGATCTCAGAAGATCACAGAAAGGCAAATTAACTATCCAGGTTTCACAGACAGTCACGCGTTAAGTACGGCTGCTTTAATGAAGTTGGAAGACGCTTCGGAGAAGTCAGTGACTTCTAAGAGGAGGCAGCTCAGCGGTTAATGGACCACACCTCACCTCCTTGCTTCAGAGAGTCTTCTTTTAAAAGCACCCTCATGCAAGGGTCAATGCAAGTGCAAAGAAAAAAGCAAAGGGATGAGAACAGATGCCTCTAAGTAGGTAAATCTGCAGACAATGACTTCTAAATGGTATTTACAGTCCCCCTTTTCATTCCAGGTCATAAACCAAAAGCTCGTTCACTCCTAAAATAGCCTTCACCACCATTTTTCCTGCAAAAAACCCCCACCACTGCACCACCCCCCGTGTTCACTACCACAGTAGCCACAGCCCCACAGGACTCCCTGCCAAAGTTTCTGGGTAACACCTATAAAACATGGCCCCATCTCATTTTTGTGCGGCCCCTATTATTTAGTTCTGTAATGGAAAGAGTGTAACTGCTGGTGGGTTGGGTGTTCTGCCAAAATCCCCGTTGTTTGAAGTTGCTTGTTGCAAAAAAAAAATGAAAGCATAAGCGTTTTTTGTTTTTTTTTTTTACCACAATCTACACAGTGGCCCCCTAACTTGGTGTTATGTCTAAAGTAATTTTGAAAAAAATCAATCAACAAATTTAGTGAAGAAGATAAAGCAGCCGTCTTTTCATGGTTTCCTGTAGAGGCCAAAATGATATCTGACAAAATACAGCCTGGCGAGGTTAGCTTTGGCTCTGCAAATGAACAAGGATGGAACTACGTGGGACGATTTTGAGTTTCACTTGGCAGATGTTCAGGGAGTGACGGATGGGCTACAAACTCTGTCAGTGACGTAAAGGACATTCGGAGACTTGCTGAAACCCTTGGGGGAAGTTACTAGCAAAATACTGAGATCAGGGGCCTGTCAACCATCCTGATATGAGAGTGGATGGGGTGTTTTATTCAATTACCTCCCCAGGGACTTCCTTACCATTTCCTCTAATCGCAGTCAACATGTGCCAAAAGAAAAAAAGAGAGTCAATATTTCTAAACATTAAAAACGTACTTACTCTAACAGTGCCTTTGTTTCTTCTACACTTTGTCTATAGTTTAGTTCCCTTTCCATACAATGAGAAGGGGTTACAGGGTTAAACAAATAGAAGGGGAAATCTCCTGCATACTCAACACATGCCACTGAACCTGCTCTAAACTAGCTCCAGACATCACAGTAAACATGACTTCTGCAGTCAGAAGAAAGCAGGCACTTTAAGTGAGGACATAGAGGAAGCAGAGATAGAGAAGCTGAGCTTTCCAAGGTGCACAATTAGGCTGTCTGGGATCGATCCATCTTAAATTAAACGAAACTGCAAATTATAGCAGAGCACTGAGACAGCAGGAAGGATTGTGAAAGACAGAGTGATGGCAAGGGAAGCAAAATTAAGCAGAAAAGAAAGAAGAGAGAAAAACAGACAGGCAAACACAGAGTAAATCAGGGTGGGACAAAGACCGCTTTTATGATACCACAGATAGTTAACCCAGGCTCTAATTTTCTTCTTCTTCTACACTGCACCAGTGAAGTGAACACTTGGTTTATTTCACATTTCCCTGTGTTATAGACAGGGCTGACAAAGCCCAGGCTTGTAAAATTAACAGCAAACACACCCCCCAGTGCCAGGGGTCTGAGTTTCAAGGTACAAATCTCATTCCAGAACAGCTCTGTGGTGCAGCTGCACGCCGGGACCCTTTACCAGCAAACAAACAACTGATGCAGGGCTTAAGGGAGAGAAAATATGTCCCTCTAATGCGTGTCTTCTATGAAGAAAAACACACAACCCATATGGGTTCCTCGTTGCAGGCAGCCTTTGATAACCAAAGGATCTACGGCTCGTGATTCAAGTCATGATGGCTCACTGTTGCTAATGGCCATGTTTGACTCACATGGGGGTATTTTAAGCTCGCTCTCTTCTTTTTGTTTTGCCTGTAAATGGATGGTAAAATGATCTCCCAGTCAACTTGTACTGTCAGATGCTCAGATAAACATATGCAGTGACAAAACATGCATTAATCTGAGCTCCTACCCACATCATTCCAGTCCTTCTTCTCTCCCTCTCGCCCGTCATACCCCTACTTTCCCCCCACATGGACTTACAGTAAGAATGAAAGGGAGCAATTTTCATCAGTAGAGCAGCCGCAGTATTTTATGACGGATCCGATGCGGAGGGAAGGAAGGACGAACACACACTTGCACACACACATGCACACAGGCTCCTTTGTTCCCTCAGTGGTAGGGCCAGTGTCATTGTGGTGATGCCATTCTCACCCACTCATCGCTGTACTGTAGATATCGCCCACTGAGGGTGTGCATGTGTGTGTGTGAGCTAACATGTTTGCATGTTTGAGTGCACATCTGTCAATTCCCTAACGCCTCTGCTCACCATAGACCAATCTTTCAAAGGCAGTAATCAGTTTGCAGTAACACTGTGTAAGCTTTGCGGCCAGTGCAGCTTCAGCTCATTAAAGAGCCATTTTACCTCGAATTCAAGTCCTCTGGCCTGTAGTGATGACCATCTACTGCTATGGCACTTGACTAGTTGTGCTTAAAAAAAAAAAGAAAAAGAAAATTTGAACATAATCTCTTTCCAGAAGTTATGACACAGTTGCACAAAAGCCACAAACCCTTTTGTTAGCAGCTTAATGAACTTGGGTTCTTTCTCCTGAAATCCTTATATACATCCTGAATAATCGGGCCCTGTCTCATCTTAATGAATTCATAGTGCCGTATCACCCCAACAGAGCACTTTTCTCTCAGACTGCAGGGTTACTTGTGGTTCCTAGGGTATTTAAAAGTAGAATGGGAGGCAGAGCCTTCAACTTTCAGGTCCCTCTTCTGCACAGAATCAGTTTCCAGTTGGGATTCTAGAGACAGAAACCCTCTCTACTTTTAAGATTAGGCTTAAAAATGTATACCTTGATAAAGCTTATAGCTCATAGGGCTGGATCACATGACCCTAAATCCTCCCTTAGGTACGTTGCAAAAGGCCTAGGCTGCTGGGGGCTTCCCATGATGCACCATGATACACCACTTTGCATTTAATCATTCGTTATTATTAATCTCTGGCTCTCTTCCACAGTGTGTCTTCTGTTCTGTCTTCCTCCCCGGTTGCAGTAGATGGCTGCCCCTCCCGGCGCCTGGTTCTGCTTGAGGTTTCTTCCTGTTAAAAGGGAGTTTTTTCTTCCCAATGTCACCAAGTGCTTGTTCATGGGGCTCTTGCAATTGTCGGGGTTTTCTCTCCGTTATTGTAGGGTCTTTACCTTACAGTATAAAGCACCTTAGGGGGATTGTTGTGATTGTGTTGGCACTAAATAAATTTGAATTTAAACTAATTGAACTGAACTGCTAATCTGATCTAATCTACTGAAGGTATCGTCCACCTATCCATGACAGATTAATGGCATCCCCCTTGGTTGAGATGTTTTGTTAGCTAATTCCATGCTTTTTTTTTTATCTGGATAATATGGACAAGAGAAAGAAAATAGTTCCTTTAGAAAATTTCTCAAAACAAGGTTTGTGGATTTCTTTAAATAACTGGGCCATGACTTCTGGAAAGAGATACTGCTGCTGAATTTTTCATAGGTATTTTTTTTTTTTAGCTCCAAAAAGCGAGTACCATCTGTTTTTATATTTTATTCAACAGAAAGCAAAGACCTCTACATATATATAAAACATATAATTATACCTTTAAAACACCCAAACAATCTAGTTTAATAAAGAGCACGAAAAGCCAGAGGAAAATATATAAGTTTGATTTGGGGATGCCCTTTGGACTGTAAGGTATGCCGCCTTAAGGTAACATGAAAGCCAGATGATTGCACCTGAAAGAAAGGTGAACCATGAAGGAATAAGGGGACGGTTGCCTCTAAACACACCTGTTTTCGATCGTCCTGTTTGTGCTCAGGTTACCTGGTATCTGAGGAATGTAAATTATACGTGGTTTTTGTTTTGAGTTGAGGTTCTGTCAGAGCTGTTGCAGGGATTTGTGTGCAACCATTAGTGATCCCCCAACACACACACACACTCTGTCAGAGGTCCTGTGTTATCACAGGGTCCAGAGAAGATGAGGTCTGACCCGGATAAATAAATGCCTCAGGTTCGGGGAGAGGGATCAATGTGACAGGGCCTGCTAATGCAAAAACCCAAAAACACCAAATGGAAAAAAATAACTGCGAAACCAGATCAAAAACATAGCCCATTTTCCTGTTTATCCTTAACAGACATTATTAAAACAGAATGTTTACTGATCTCTCGTTGAGTGAATCGGGACATAAAGCAAGAGGAAGCTGGATCCCCTTATGCAGTGTTTTGAAGAACTTTTTTGGGACAGTATCCAGCTTTCTTCTGGCAGAACACTTACTTGTTTCGGCTTTGAAGAGGGTTTATATATTTCTGCTCTACTGTTTTGATTGGTGATTTCCTCTTGTGGAACATTTTTGTTGCCAGCAGTCATACATGACACAGAAATTTAATTTAGGGACTGTAGAAATCGATGCCAGTAAGTGGGGAAGGATATTTCATCTCTGTTTCAGATAGAGCTGAGAGTAGCTAAACAGGTGGTTATTGTCTGTATTTTTTACGGTAGTTTTATATTATTATATAGTATTATTACATAATATCTGAAACAAGCCTTTTCTTCTTGCCAATGAAAGACTTTATAAGCTAAGGACATTTGTCACATCTGAATAACTGGGTCATTTACTCAATGTTTGCTGTGCTTTGTTTCTTTTATTTATTTTCTATATAGTTATTCTTAAAGAAACAGATTATTCAGATCTATATGTCAGAAAAATCTGTAAATTCCAAGAAACATTTCCTAACTCCAAGTCCTGTTTTGATATGAAACACAAAAAAAAACTCCTAAAAAGAAAACAGTCCTCATATTGAAGAAGCTGCAATTATAGACACAATGTTTTTGTTTTAAAGCTTACCCAAATGGATAATGAGCTGTCAAAATGGTTCATTTTATTGCTCTGAAAAGTAGAAAACACAATATGTTGTCTGCCACTTAGTGTAGATATTCGGTAACTGTGGCCTCCAGAAATGGAACAACATGGTTACTGGAAATTGGGCTTAAGTTAATCTAGTGTTTGAGTGAAGCTTAGGACCACATGTTGTTATTATACGTAGCTAAAACAGACGAAAACCGGGTTTCGTTCGTGCTTTGGGAACTGCGGACAACAAGGAGTTTACTCAAGGATGCCAGCTTGGACAAAATGGACATAATCTATACTGAATACTGAGGTTTGGGCAACTTTTACTTCTTGCTTACACTAGTGGATTAACAGACTCCATGTGTGGGGCGCAAACATGCACCCATCTGTATCCAATGAATCTCCAACATGCTCATTTGCAGAGTGGTAAACACATATGAATAAAGGCCTCACCGTGTTTGTTTTCTCAGTCTTTGTAAACTACAGATGGAGGAACTGGACTTTTCCTTCAACATTCTTCGTCATGTTTAGATTTTTTACACTTTAAATCTGTTTACATTAAAGAGAACATCTTCTACAGTCTACTCAGGACATTTTGCCCTAATCCCTTGCTACACTGATGCAAGTACTGCCTGTTTTAGGCCTCAGAACAATCAGCTTGCCAAAGGACACGTTTATTTGAGTTGACTCTTGATTTTGCCTAACTTGTTTAAATCTTTCTCGTGTAATTATCTTGCCTATGTGACCAGGTCAGAGAACTAATAAAGCACATTTCCACCGCATGAAATCACAAAACTCTATCATAAAGACCGCAACTGAGTGCACTTAGAAGGACACAATAACAACAACACAATGGACTGCTACAGTGGGGACCGCAATGTTCAACATCAGCCCCCTTTTAACTAGCCACGTCTCCGGTTCCTGATCTTGACTGTGAAAGCGATCTTTTTTCATTGTGGTTGGTCGGGCTGTGGGAAGAGCAGCAGTACTGGGAACCAGATGGCTCTGGTAACAGACAGGGGGCATCCCACCGGCCTCCCTAAGAAGGGGATCCATTACGTAGGATCTATTGAGGGCCAGTGGATTTTGTTTCATGGCATCGGCCAAGTGTGACCACTCCTCGGTCGGTGTGGGTCGTGGGCTGGTGCCACGTAGGCTACTGCAGACCCAGCCCGTTTTGTGTTCACCTCTGAGAGCTGTATTCACCTTTGCTGCAGGACAGACAACTAAATCGGGGCCTCCTGGCGACTTGGGTTACATCCCTTTTGACTTGAAGCCTCTTTGAAAGGCAGTGCAATGGGATATGATCAGCTCCACGGCTTGAGGGACAATGGTGGTTTGTGAAAATGGTGGACAGAGATGTTCCTCTGCACTTTTAAAGTGAAGTCCTTGAACTTTTGAAGCTCAGGTAACCCAGCAAAGTCTAAGGCACGATGAACAAGAAGAACCCTAACCCTATAATATGTCTTGGAGTAAAGGAAAAGGCCATTTTTTGTAGATAGTGTCAATAATGTTTACGTCTGTTTGCTAGAATGTATATATTAAAGATTTTTGAATGCAAAAAATCTCACTGGGGTAGGGGTTGGAGTACTTTTAATGGGGTTATCTAATCTCAGAGCTTCACAGCTTGTGTTAATGGTCATTTATTTTCATATTCCTAAAAGGACCACACGTTTCATGTTGCCCAGCTTTTGTTCTGCACTCTCAGATTCCCTGTCATGGCTTCTTAGCTCTGTCCACTGCTGGCATTGTTCCTTTGTTTTCAGTCTGCTTAGCTATGCTTGCTCCCTTCACTTGTCCAAATGTTTGCTCTGTCCACTTAGCCATGTCCACTTGCTTGGCCTTGTCAAATCGTCACTTGCTGTGGGCGTTTCCTGCAAAGGGGAGAAAGGTGAAAATTTGCCTCTTCGGCCACAAACTACTGCAGCTGGACACAAACCAGACCCCGAGGCTCAGCAGCACAATTACTCTCCATTTATTTAAAGTGGTTTCCATTACTCTACCGCAGTAGAGCACAGACCTCAGTGGCTCTGGCCCAACCATAACTACAGTATAAAAAGAACTAAAGTTCGCCGGACAGGTCATGTCTCACACAGTAGCAATTCAATATCCTCCCGTTATGTTCTTGGTTACGCTTCTCAAAACTCCAAACTGCATGTGACACCACAAAAATACATGGTTGCTTTGAAACTCAGCCTGTGGAGATTTTTTTTGCAAAAAACACCCAGCCTATCACTAGAAAGACTTTGGAACACGTTTCACGTTTGATTCAAAGAAAGAATAACAGCTAATTTACGTTAATCATACTATGTCAGAGTTGTATTCACAGTATGTTGAAAAAGACAAATACAGAAACAGGAATCTGGTCGGTATGGTTCTGGGCCACAACCAAAATAAATCAAACCAAAGGCTAATAGTTTTTATCCCCGGTTCTCCTTGAAATGCGGAAACAATACATCAACCAATGAAAGCTGTTAGAGGATAGCAAAGCTGCACTTCTATTTTATCAGCACAGCCAGAGCTGATAACGCTCACTTCACGTCATTATAATATAAATCCAGCTTTGTGGCAGAAAGTTATATTTTGTGTAATGTTTTCATGCATCAGCCACTGCCTCCCCGGGGCCTTAAATCTCCTTTAAAATTACATTCTCTGTGAATTAAACTGAACTCTGATAATAAAAACAATTGTTTGTTTGAGAGTTAATAGAATTCATAGAACATAAGGCTCTATAGTATTTCATTACTGTTTTCCGAGTATTTGATTTACCCTCTTGCCCTGGAGTGTGTTCCAGCTGATGGGCTCTGACTGCAGCAGAGAGCACCAGCAAAGCTGAGAGAGAATGTCACTCGGCATTGACTGGAGTGGGTCTCCTCATGCATACGCAAATGTCAAGGCACACGAAGCGGCCAGGCAACATGGCTCATGCATAATAGCATTAAAATGGGAGGAGACGTGAATCATTTGCAAGAGATGAAGAAAGACAACTTGGAGAACAATCTAGACACTATGAGACGGAAGGGAGTTATGAAAGAATAAGGTAGCACTTTTCACAATCCAAAACCAACATGTCACAGCCATTAAGCAAAACACTCTGACTGCTCTCAACTGACCTTTGAGCAGCAAAACCTCACAAACCAGTATTCTGACCACATGAGTGCACTCTCCCACCTAAACATTGTTTATCTCTTTAAAGCCTGACAGTTGTGTACAGCCAGCAGTAGCTTGACAGCTTAATTCCATGTTGTCTCACAGGACCGCCTCCGTGGATCAGGGACTGGGGTGACACACTCAACCTCTCAGCACTTTGTTTGGGGACAGTTTGTGATTAACATGACTACTGCATCTGTCACGCCTTGTCACCTGTGGGGGGGGGGGGTTT
>VVHJ01014463.1:10659-22501 GCA_015107715.1 Tylochromis polylepis | reverse complement strand
TAACACAAATCTACACGAGTGGTTTTTGTGAATGTGCGTCAGAATGTGCTGCACAGAAGCTCACCAGGGGAGGAGAGGTTTCCATCTCCATCTTTGAACCGGAAAAGCAGGGGGAACCGCAGCCCCCACATCTGAGACCCAGACTCCATGCTCCCACTTCCCATAATACTCCCTGACACTCCCCACTCTGGGGCCTGAGGCTTTAGTCCTTATGTTAAACTCTTTAAGAACCCACTGTCTCCCCTCAAATCAATGCTTCACTGCGATCACCTCTGCCAACACAAGCTCGTGATTCTTCAAATGGCTGAGGATGGCCTGTTATTATCTCTCTGAGGCAAACGATTCAGAGCATCGCTCCTTCACACACACTCACCGAGATTACGCTGTCTCAAGGGTTACAAAGGTTGATGGAGCCCAGTCATAAACTGTATAGGCTGCATGGACAGGCTGTGAAAAGATTAAGTCAAGAAAGCCTGAGGATGTTGACTGGGTGAAAGAGGGAGAGATGATGATTGGAGACATTCAGTGTGCTGTGTATGCATACACTTGTGGTTATCTATATGTGTGCTTATATGAGTGTGGGTGTAGTTGGGAGAGAGAAACATGGCACCTCTTGGTTTGACACTTGACATGGCCCCTTTAAACTCTTAAGCAGAAACACTGAAAATTTATAGAGACTCCAGATGGTAACAGCTGCTTCACAGTTAAACTTCCCTCACACACACACACACACAGAGAGAGAGAGAGCTGAAATTAAATTAAATTAAATTGGACAATGGTTTTCTGTCATTAAATTAAATGTCTTTTGGTTTCGGACTTTAGAAAAACAAGTGATTTAAAGATGTTATCTTAAACGCTAACCATCTATGATGACCATTTTTTATTTTTTTTGTCTTTTTTTTCATTTTATGAACATAATAACTGTTTAATCATAAATTTAATTAAATTCAAACTGGAACCTGTGCTTTTAATCTAGCAATGACAAGAAGTCCTTGTGGAGTTGCTATTTAATCTACAATTAAACGCTGCTGCTGCTGCCCAACTAAATTAGGGGTGTTAAACAAAGACTCCAAGTGTGAAATTTGCAGACAAGTCATTAATAATTGTAGTTTTTCTATAAAATTCACTGATTCTTCAAGTTTAGTGAGCGTTACTACACAGGGGTAGAAATGCATGGGAAGTTAAAGTGTTTCTAGATCACAACAAGTTGTTTGAATCGCAAAGATGTGACATACTATTAAGGATGGGAATCGAGAACCCTTTCTTGTGGAGAACCGGGTCCCAGTAATCCAATTTCTTGGATTTTTTTTTAGTCTGCTTGTCTCGGTTCTCGCTACAATCAGCTGATTTTTATTTCATGTGTTGGAGGAGAAAAATGGTAGGGCATTCTACAGCATGGATATGACCATTACTTTAATTTTTATTGCACAAAAGGACAAGAGCGCAGTGGTAAAGTGCAAACTGCATCCAGGACAGAAATAGTTCCATTATGCTGCTAAGACAACTTCGGCTCTTTGCAAGGACCTGCACAGACAGCATGCTAATGCTAAGTGAGTGACGTTAAAGCTGAGTGAATATTGACCACAGCCCAGCAGCCACCCTCTACCTTTTCATGTTTCTAAATTAGAATCACTGTGGCAATCGCTCTTTTTGCTGGTTTTCATTATTGCTTTGTGCTGTTAGATTTGTGTTCTACTAAGAAAAGGCTTTATGTAATACTATGAGAAAGATCCTGTGTGTGTCCTCATTAGGACAGAGATTTGTGTTGGTGTGTGGGATGATAGCCTATAGGTTTAAAAAGTTAAATGGTAAGTATTTAAGGTCATTTTATACAGTAACAGGAAAGTAATGTAACCCGTACTATAACAAATTACTTTCTCCTGGGAGTAGGTAATTTACTGCATTACTCTTAAGAAGCGTGTTCTGTGTAATATGTGCAATAACTACTTTTTTGAGTAATGACCTCAACACTGATCACAACAAAGAGGGGAAATACCTCCAACATACACAAAGATTTGACCACGCAGAATGCAATTAATTTGTACAAATGTAATGTCTTTTATATGCTGCTTAGTGTAGGTGGTGGCTATCAAAGCGGAGCCAATGTGAACCCAATGAGAATCGATAAGAGAATCAATAAGGAATCAAATTGATAAGTGATATTGATACTTAGTTATACTGTACTGACTGGATTTTTCTTGAGCATGGACCGACTTATAATCAGGTGTGTTTTTGTTCATTTGTATTTTTACTTTCTGGTTTAGCTTGCAGACTTCTTGAAATCACATTGGATTCTATGTCGCCCAAGAGCTAAAATGAGTTTGACACCCCTGAACTGAATGTGCTTTGACAGCCAAACTGTTACAGGTTTCACTAATGGATTATGGCAAAGTTAATCGTTATTTCTAGCCCTAAACACTAAGGTATGTGCTTCTGCCATGTTCCCCTGTTTTTCACGGAGGGGTGAGTTTAGACAAGCACAAACACACACAGGCAATTCACGCTAACTTGACATTAAGCCAAACATCTGAAAATAACTCCTTGTCAATCAAACAACAACCCAGTGAAGACAGAAGCTGCATAACAGTTGCCAAAATGAAGCTACAACCTCTGCAAAGTCTTATGAACCAGTTTTTCCTCGCCTGCTGCACTGCAAGACACTCAGTTCTGTCTGTAGTCAAGGGCGATGAATCGGACAGAGTCCAGGCCAACATCATGCCCTGCTGGATAGCGATCAGACACTGAGCAGGAAAGAAAGAGGGTTGCCAGATGCAACAGAGGGTTGCCAGTTTATGCAGCAGCTTATACGCAAGTCAGGCTACAAAGAGAACTCACAACACGTGGTCTTTCATCCAACCATCAATTTATTTCATTTCTGGTCTTCAGACGCCCATGTTGAACAAAGTTTAAAAAGAAGCAAAAAAAACCCCATATAAATATGTTAGCATGGCTGGATCTGCAGCAAGCTCATTTGATAAGCTACATCACCACCAGCTTTACAAATCTTACCATGTAGTATTATTTCATGCATGTCTAGCTAATAAGAGACATGGCAAAAAATGCAGAAAAACGCAATCCCATCAGGCACCTCGCGCTGCCTTCGATCAGGCCAAGATTCAGCTGGTCGAGCACAGCCTGATATTAACCTGATGTTTTGTTTTTTTCCATCAGGGCTTATTTCTGACAGCTCTGTCTTCTGTGATCACATAATGAGAGTGCATACCATATTGCCAAAATGCCACAGCTTGCCCTTTTCAAGTTTCAGCTTGACACACCCAAAGCTAAGTGTTTTCATTAAAGTTGCAAAGAACAAAATCAAACTATACACAGGTTAAAACTTCTCATATGCAATGCACAGACTGTATACAAACAACTGCTGGTGTTAAAACATCCTGACATGAGCGAGGGGCGGATTTGACAAAGAATTCGAGGACACTGCACACTCATGCAGCAGTGACTTCTCAGTCACAACAGCCACACCCTAAAACATATCTTCCAATATTATCTATTTTATTCTTATTAGGATCGTAATTTAAAATACAGGCATGATCTTATGTTAAATAAAACTAAAACTAGAGATCATAATCTCATAGGGTAACTGTTTACTGAGGTCTTAGATTTCATTAACAGCATGGCCATTTTCTCAAAACTTTCTATATATTTTTTATAATCAGTCATAGCTCTCTGATGCCTGTTTCTTTAAGCTTCTGTAAGAACAATGTTAACTATAGAATAGAATAGAATAGAATAGAATAGAATAGAATAGAATAGAATAGAATAGAATAGAATAGAATAACCCTTTACTGTCACTGTGCATGTACAACGTAATTATGGATGCTCCACGCCAACTGTGCAGGAGTAAAATATAAATAGTAAGACAGTAATAAATAGCAAACAGAAGAAATATATGCAGTCAAGAGGAATTCAACGATGCATGTACTTGGCTATATTTACAAGTAAAATGAGCACAGAGATAATGTTAGAAAGCAACACAAATTCTCTTAATTTGCTAAAACTTCTCACTGATAAAGTTGAGAAGTTTTTTTAGAAAACTAAATCCCAAAAAATGAAAACCAAATACCTACCCAACAAATAAATACTTGACCGGTCAAATACTCAGGTACACGCAAAGGTAAACGTACTTATTATGACACTGAAACGGGGGATCACGGAGCACAAATGTTTCTAATATTTTGCCATGTGACTCTTTAAATTGGGTGGCAGAGCAAGTACACCAATAAGGTTCTTGGTTTGAAGCCGCCTGGCCTTTCTAGATGTTATGTTCTCGCTACACCTGCACAGGTTTCCTCCAGATGCTCCGGTTTCCTTGCATCATTCATAGGCAGTTTAGAATAACTGGTGATTTACAACATTCTCTGCATGTGAATGGGAGAGTGTGTGGCTATGTGTATCTCTGTGTTAGCCTAACGATGGACTGGAGAACTCTACTGGGTATATTCTTTGGCCTAATGATAGCTGAGATTCCAGTCCATGGTGACCCTACTAAAAGCTAGATAAGTGTTTAAGGAGGGAAGGAAGGAATTATTCAATTCAATTCATATAGCACCGAATCACAATAACAGTTGCTTTATACTGAAAGGTAAAGACCTACAATAATACAGAGAAAACCCCAACAATCAGATGCCCCCCCCCAAAGAGCAAGCACTTCGTGACAGTGGGAAAGAAAAACAGGAAGAAACCCCTGGCAGAACCAGGCTCGGGGAGGGGAGGCCTTCTGCCGTGACCAGTTGGAGGTGAGGGGAGGAACACAAGACAAAAGGCATGCTGTGGAAGAGAGCAAGGGATTAATAATAACTCATAATTGAATGCAAAGTGGTGTATAAACACATAGTGAATGAAGAAGAAACAGACTTCACTCTCGTCACTCTTCGTGGGAAGCTCCCAGCAGCCTAGGCCTCCTGCAGCATAACTAAAGGAGAATTCAGGGTCACCTGACACAGCCTTAACTGTATGCTTTGCCAAAAAGGAAAGTTTTAAGCCTAATCATAAAAATAGAGAGTGTAGGTGTGTGCCTCCCGAATCCAAACTGGGAGCTGATTCTACAAAAGAGGGGCCTGAAAGCTGAAGGTTCTCCCTCCCATTCTACTTTTAAATATTGTAGGAACTACAACTAAACCAGCAGTCTGAGAGTAAAGTGCTGAACTGGGGTTATATGAGGTCAATAGATGGAAGGATGGATCTCTTAAATCTAACACTTACCCATTTAATCCCTTGTCCTTGGCAACAGGTTGACTGACTCTATCCAAAGGTGATAAAAGATGGCTGCCATCACCCATAAAGCAAGCTAATAAATATTCCATATAGTCACTGTTTATTCCATTAAGAAGCAAAATGCATAAGTTTAGTATTTAATGTACAGCGATACAGGCCTCTTAAATTGGTTTTAACAGAAACTCCAGGAAACTACTGGCCATGGCCAAAAACAAGTGCATCAACAAAACCATGAAGCTGTCTTTTTACACCTTAATTTCTGAATGGATAAAACAAAAATGTAACTAATAAGCGAACTGTAAAGGTGCCGTTATATCGATTTCGTTACATTTGTGTTCCGTCTTGCAAACTAAGCTCATCAACCGCAGATCTTCTGATCAAACTGACCAAATACCTATGAGGTACACCAGCATGCACTGAGACAAAAAAGGACTTGCTCACCCAGATTTGAAAGCTTTTAAAAGGGAAACCACCTTACTGTAATGTCAATACTTGAAAATTAATTAAAAAGCTGTGTGAACTGTGTGAACTCGTTACATAAACAAAAGACTTTAAGTTTCATCAGTGGCCACCCATCTTCCACCTACTAGTAGAGACAGTCCTGGTTACCAGAAACATGAAGATCATAAATCTGCCATAATTCACCAGCTTGAGCTTGTTTGAGACAACAGAGGTAGATCATTACTGGCTTACAGACCAACTCAATTACACTTCATCTTGACAGCTCTGACAGACTTCAGCTTCTACTTGTGTGTACATTTGTAAGCAGCTGCCAAGAAAACAACAGCAGGATGCAGTCGGGCACAACAGCATGTAGGAGTCTAAATGAGTTTCTTTTATAAAGCTTCTCTATACAGATAAGGCTCTTTGGTAAGCAGCACTCTATAGTGGGAGTGTTAAGTGTGGTGTATGGAAGAAGAGCGCACTCTTATATTATATATTGCATAAAGGCACTTAACTGCTCTGCTGCTACAACCATCATGCCATCTCTAACCCTTAGATACATTTGCACTTAGGTGCATGTTTGCATGTGTGCACAACACCAAGTGCGTGATTACCACTCAGCAGGAGATGAAGAACACTTTGCTACCAGTACACTTCTGCTTGATCCAAAGCTGCAGTCCACAAGGACAGAAAAAGCATTTCAAGTGTCAACTGTTTAAGGTGCTGTCTCACGAAGGCGGCAGCAGCACCAGCAGCTGGCTTTCTGGACGACATTAATAAGCTGCTGCGGGTAATAACTTCAGCGGGTAAAGGAAAATGCTGCTCTGCTGAAAAATTCATATTTGCGCAGACCCTGATTTGTTGCTTAATAACATTACAGATGTTCCCTTGATTCTTTTCACAGTGCTGTTCACATTCAGAATGTTCATCCAGATATCCAAACACGGAATCGAACCATTCGGTGCAATTCAGCTCTGCCTGCGCCACAGAGCCCATCTTCCTCAGCTCTGATTACTTTGAAAGACATAGAAGGGCTTTTACAGTGCATTTCTCCTTTAGGTGCTGCTGGCTTTAACGTTCCGTTTGACCTCACAGTCCAGTCAAATTGAGGGTATTTAACCTTCACCCAGCAAAGACAACCTGAGTCATTTCTATCATTTACAACAAGAGACTGACTTCTTGTAGAGACATTAAATTATTGTTTTACTTTACAGTAAATATGGCACAGCTGACAAACTAAACATAAACTTGGCCTTTTCTTCTCCCCCGTGTTATGAGGGGGAATACCATTGCTTTAAATACTTTGTTAATACATAGGTACACATGGGAGTACTTACGCACTAGCCCAGATGGTGGACCCTCTAATTTGAAATCCAAGGGTATAATTAAGAGACAAAAAAATTAAAAAGGAAAGCATGAGGATTTGCTGCTTCGACATGAAACGCGGCACAAATTACAGCAAGGAGAAGCTGGTTAGTGCGGTCATCATTATTAGATATTCACATTGAAACAAAATAGTCTCAGAGAAGGCGGCTCTCACTGGGGATCCGGCTGTTACTTTGAAGTGCAGCAGATCGACGCAAGCGTACCCTTTGCGTATTAATCTGAACTTGATGGCAAATTAAACGGGTGATATCAGATGACTGAGCGGACGGTTTCAAGTTCATTCCGGGGAGAACCAGTGTCTGCACGGTTCGCTTAAACAGCCAGCACTGCGCAGGCCTCCTCTGGCGATATGATGTTGGGAATGAAAAATGTCTTATTTCTGCAAGAAAAGCTGAAAATGCAATCAGTTCAAATGTATCCGTGGAGCTTTAAGGGGCTGATGCAGAAGAGGTAAATAGAAGTAGAGCCGGATGTGTTGGAGAGTGGAGTGTGTGACAGCTGCAGGTTTGTCTTATTTTAATGTAATCTGGGAAACTCGCCGTTTCCCTGATTACATTAAAACAACGTCTGTAAAACAATAAAATAAAGGCAACCTGTGATCCGTAAACGTCACCCCCATTTGGTACGAGTTTGTCCCGGACACCTTACAGTAAGGAGCACAAGTGTTTATCTTAGTACGTGTGGAAGTGACGCCTGATCGTCAGACCAGACGCTTCACCCCAGAGCACCACTCTCCTCCCTGCAGCCGAAAAATCAAAACAATTTCCCTGTGAGCTTTGGCTGCTCGGAGGGAAACTGTAAACCTCTCAATTAAATGCCTCATGCCGTTTGGGAAACAATGCCGTAGTGGGATATTTACCAAGGCGATTAACTATGAATGAAGTTACTGCTAACTGCAAGATGTGGGATAGCGCAACAAATACCAACAGTATCATGATAATATTTAGGACTACTGCACTTTTTAGTGCGAGTTGTGCTGGGGGTTTTTTCTTCTTCTTAAACAGGAGAAGCGCTTGTGCGTCGCGCAAAAGAGGAACTTTGGAGACGCAAACCCGTTGTGAGGAAAAGGCGAGAAGAAAAGTTTGACTTACCGGTGTCGAAATCATTAAAAGCTGCGGAAGAAATAAAGCCAGCGAGAAGCAGAGCAGAGGTGATGGTCCAGGAATCCATCGTGTGATTAAAGAGTCTGAATTCGCTCTCAGGTGAAGTGCAGCCTGACGGACGGGTGCGCAGACCGGCGGGCTGCTGGACTGACTGACTGGCTGGCTGCTTGGCTGTCTGTGTCTGTGCAGGAGTCGCGCTTTGGCCGGTGTTAAAAAGTCCCTGAACTTCAAGGCAGGTCCTACAGCTACTACTACACTGACACCACTACGGCGAGACCAGATAGTAGAAAACAGGGATCCTATTTCCAACCCATGTGACAGGAAATAGGGGCAATGGATTCAACCTGCAGCACTGGGGAAGCAGCAGGAAAAAAAGAGGAGGAGGGAGGGAGAGAGGGTGGCGCGATGGGGTTTTAAAGGTGGTCTCTGTGGTGCAATGAACAGCTGCAGGTCCGCAAAGTTAAAAATCAAATCAAATCAAAGCATAATTGTACACAACTGACCGCAAATCAAGCTTAATATTACAGCTAAACTAAAACAATATCATAAATCAGTATCCAATGACATCAAAACGACAATGATGCATTTTTTAGGTCGACACAGGCAGAGTAGCGACACAGCTGAATACTACCATAAAGCAGGGCAGTTAATTGGAAACATGCTACAAGACTATAAGAAACACATTATAACCCTTCTGAAATATTATTTTGTCTGTTTGTCTTTATGATGGAGTCTAAATATAACTAGCGGTCCTCTGTGTTTGGAAACCCATGCCCTCTCATGCACAGTATTAAACAAAAGACAAGGAGAGGCCAAACACCCTTTTAATATAAGAAATTATGGTCAAAAGTATGGAAAAGTTGAAAAGTGAGCAAAGGTATAGGCTCGTATACTCCCACATCTTAACACAAACGAGATTAATTGGACGAATGAAGCCAGGGAAATTACTTGTTAAGTATTTTTTGGAAGAAATTATTATTTGTTTGCTCCTGCTGCCGGATTTGTAATCACAAAACCTTTAGGCCCTATATTTATTTCCCTATTTATCTGCGTTTTGCTTGATTTATCGTTCATGTCAAAACCTTTAACTGTTCATAAAGAAAACCAATCTATCAGAATCTAAACGTCAGAAAATCAGATCCTGATTCTACGGTTCCTCTTTTGCATATCTCCACTGAAGCTTGTCCTGCTCTATTCACTAATAGAAACAGGTGCACTGAGTGTACAAGCCCACTGTGAGCACTTCTCGCCCCTTTATTATTACATTACAGTCAGTCAGTCTGACCTTAAGTGCGAAACAGCACCCTCACGTGTTTAACAGCAAGCACCATGAAGCACTGAGAACAAGCGTTCAAGCCAAAACAGCAGCCAGTTAGACTAAAAATAGAATATCCTGTATGATCCCGCCATACTGAAAGGAGGAAGAAAAAAAAAAAGCCCAACATTTATTTGGCCAAAACCGACAGGGTTGAGAAAGGGTGCTCTGGGAAAGAAATTTAACATGACGTGTGCCCTTTGGACAAATGCGACTGTGTGGCCTTGAGATACTTGCTGGTAAAAGCTTAACTTGTTTTAAATTCAAAGACTCTGACTGTTTAAGAGAAAGGAAGTTCTTATAATTTAACTATGCTGGACGTTTGCTGTGACTGTGACTTTTTTGTTTGTTTGTTTGAATGAATTGCATTACTGCAGAACAGCCAGTTTTCAGTCTGACACATGTACGGAATATTATATCTAAACCTAAACCTAAAATATTCACCTCTGACAGTCAAACTCAAGTACTGTACGTGTCTGCTACTTTATACTTACTCTATAGTCTTAATTATTCCAGTCAATTAATGTACTATTACGTTCATCTATATCCTTGTGTACTTGTTCGATTTTGAATGTTGCTAGAATCAAAATCTGACAGGGGTAAACATTGTAGGACAGAAAAAAGTTTGTAGCTTTTCCCTTCAAAACCTGTAGAGGCTCCTTTATCAGCACCAGCCTCCATTTAGAATTTCCTATAGCCGTTTCTGAGGAGGAATTTTGGACCATTCCTCGTGAAACCGTTACAGTTCATTAAGATTTGTTGGATGTCTAGACTGAACAGCCCTCTTCTGACCACACCATTTCAACTGGGATAATGCCAGGACTCTCACTTGGGCCTTAAAAAAAACACTTTTTTTCTTCTTTGCAACTATTCATCTGTTTATTTCCTTTGAATTTTTGCATCATCCAACCTTTCATGAACTTACTGCTGCCCTGAAATTGTCCAGTTAAATGTCTTTGTGCAGTTTCTGTTTCTATCTCTATCTTGCTTGAGAAGTTCAGATTTGTTAGACTCTATATGGATTCACTTATACTCGCATTTCCAACCCAGTCTCATCTTCTTAACTGTAACACGTGGCTCCAAGTAGCTTCTGAAGAAGCCATTGGAATACAGGTTCACTAACATCTTCCTCTGGCTATTTTAAGTTTGGAGTTATTACTCCAAACTTCCTTAAAGACACGACGGCTGTTTTTGTCCCGTCAGTTCGGTCAGATAGTGTTTATTTATAATTTAGGGCTTAGATAAATATCAGACCACATTTTATGATTAATTAGTGCCAGTTTCTTTGTAATGCCAGTGAGTCCATAAACCTTTTTCCTGCAAATATGTGCATGAAATTGTGTTTATTATTTTAAATATGGTGTGTTATGTGTTTATCCTCACACAAACAGATTTTGTGCCAGTGGGATAAAAGAAAACTTCCTGTCTATGTGAAAATGAATGTGAATTGGCACTATCAGTCTGAGATGCTGTGCAGTTTAAGTAGCAAGGCTTCCTTTGTCTTCTTTGT
The DNA here is from genome assembly GCA_015107715.1 of Tylochromis polylepis. Taxonomy (NCBI): domain Eukaryota; kingdom Metazoa; phylum Chordata; class Actinopteri; order Cichliformes; family Cichlidae; genus Tylochromis; species Tylochromis polylepis. The sequence continues at coordinate 11,511 of VVHJ01014463.1, read as the reverse complement.
TTCTGTGTGTGTGCGTGCGTGTGAGTGCGTATGTCTGATCGCATGCTGGGCTTGTCTGTACACGCTGCCTGGCCACATTCCTTGTGGTCTGCTGGAGTTACTGTAATTCTGTTCTCCCTTTTTGCCGTCTTCAGAAAAAAGCTGGCACTTCCACACATCTCATTCACACTTATTTATTTATTTATCATTCACATTTTTTTGGCATTTTGCCTTTTAGGAATTCTGACCGTTTTTCTTTAGCTACGTTTCTTCCAGTGTCATGTGTGTGGATTTTTAGCATGGGTGGCCGCAGCGGAGCCCCTCACCCTGCTATGTGTCCTGACTGTTGAGTTATACAAGCTGGGGGCTGGAGGTCACAGCAAGAATAATCCACTGAGATGTATTAGAAAGTACTTCAGCATCCCTGACCTGCCTGCCAATGCGAAGTTATGCATAGCTGAATAAGAAGTTGGCCAAGATGCTTTGAATTCACAAATTCGGAGCCAAGACTATGTCATGTTCTTGTTCTCTCTTGGGTAAACACGAGTGCCTAGCCCTGAATCTTAATGTCACATTTCTTTCTTTTGTAGCTGAAAATTATTTCTCCTTCTAGGCTTTTGTTTTTGGCATTTCAGAGAACCATATCATGTAGAGCCTCTGGGTCACAAACCCCTTTTCACAAATGTAGTGGTACCCATGCAGATTTTGCTGGTTCTCTGACTCTTCTGCTGCTACTTTAAGTTTGTGGTTCTGATTTCTTGAGATGGTGAGTATTCAGAGGAAATAATAATTGTAATTCAACCAATCACATTAGTAATAACAACATTCACTGGTCTGTCTTTGTATCTTTGGATATTTCACTGTTTCTTGGGT
>VVHJ01014461.1:4209-16004 GCA_015107715.1 Tylochromis polylepis | reverse complement strand
CCTTTAAAAGTGCTGCAATTCTAAACTAATTTAAACCAAACCAAAAAATATGAAAAATTAAAACTAATTAATACCCCAAACTATTAACTCTGTTTACTCTTATGACTACACTCATAACTTCAATGGTTCTTTGTTATATAACACGATCAGAGTTTATGATATAATGCACTATTACACATGCAGTTACCCAGTTATACATATTATTATTTCAGTTGGATTGGGACGAAAGATACTGGGAGCTCTTACTATAAAGATTCACTAAAGAACAAGTTCAGTATTGTCTTAAACACTTTGACTCTAAATGGACAGAATATGCAGCCTGACGACACTGCTGTGTATTACTGTGACAGAGAGTCTCATAGTATCACAAACTGTTACGACCCCTGAACAAAAACCCGCCTGAACAACCACCAGAGGAGCCCTCAGACCATAAATTAGTTCAAGATGTTTTTTTAAGAAACGTATTCCGCTTGTAGTCTCATAACTGTTAAAATATGGTGGGTTTAAATTATGCCTACTGCATGGCTACTCGACTGCAAAATTAGTTGGGCCAGATTTTCAAACCAAGGAATTTATCTGGGTCAGATATTTTTTAGGAGCCAGTAAGCAGCAGATCACGATAAATTTCAAACCAACACAAATGTATTGAAAAACAAGGAATGTTTATTCATTTTTTCCCTTTTAAATCTGGTGACATCTCACACATGCACACCCAAAAGACCATAAAAGCAATAAATGAGTTATAACTGAAGGGAGTCTGTGGTAGTAGCAATACTTTTTTTCTTCACATTTAAAACTTTAAAAAATATATATTTTGATAATTCCCTTTCAAAATAAAAAAAATATATAATTTTGGTGACCCAGACACATCTTAAAGTGCATTTAACAGAATTAAAAAAAAAGAACAATCAGTCCTATCAAAGCTATCAGTGCACAAACCCATAGCAGTAACACATATGAATACAACATTTACTGCTGCACGCGAGAGCTGCTTTTTATTGAGTTCGTGTGTGAAAAGCTTGATTCACATGTGTATGTTGACCCAAACATACTGAGGATGACGACTGCTGCTTTCTTAACGTTAGGGAAGTGGTGTGTATTGACATCAGTCCAAAACTTTGCAGGTCTGTTAGTGCAAAGATAATGTGCCATGGCTTTGGATGACTGCATGTTAACAATTTCAAGTATGAACTTCCCCTCGTCAATGGAAAGGACCACTTCCTTTGCTCTGACGGATAAGTCCCCTTCTGTTGAAACACTAAATGGGTCTCTGGCAAGTCCATCTAATCGACCAGAAAAGTTCTCTTTCAACCTCACAATGAAATCAGTCATCACATCCATGACTTGTGCCGGTGATGAGATGCATTTTCGGAGCACTGGAAAATGCAGCAACCGGCCTGCGCTCAAGTCAGTCATGAAAAGGTTCAGCTTGACTTAGAATGCACGCATCTGTTCCACAAGTTCAGTGACAGTTTTGCCTCTGCCTTGTAGTCCCATATTGAGGTCATTCAGGTGTTTGAATATGTCACTAAGACACTGGCCATAAAGCTGTTGTCCAGTATGCGATTCAAGTGTGTTTCTCCTTTTTTTGCCTGCTGTTGCAGAGAAAAGTTGTGATCTCCTCTTTGAGATCACAGAAACGCTCCAGTGCCCTGGCTTTGGACAGCCACCTGACATCATTGTGCAATAGCAGGTCATGGTGCTCAGCAGATATTTCTGAGATTAGCATGTGGAATAAGGGGTGCTGGAGGCTTGATGTTGAGCGAATAAAATTAATTGTAGCCATCATGCTGTCCATTGTCATTTTGAGCTCCGCGCTTAGTTCATCTGATGCACAATGCAGGTTATGTAAGGTTATCAGCCAACCACCACGCTGCCAAACCACTCACTTTTCCTGCCATGGATGGAGCCCCATCCGTCACAAGCATACAGACACGCTTCATATCCAGACCATTGTCCTCAAAAAAAGCAGAAATTTTCTCAAAGATTTTCTTGCCAGTTGTGTGTCCCTCTAACAGCAGTAAGCTGAGCAGTTCCTTTCGGAAGCATTTGCCATAAAAAAAAAACCAGACATATGTGCACAACTGTGCATTATCAGTTTTGTCTGTAGACTCATCTACTGCTACAGACATTGCATCAGTTTTCTTCGGGTCATCTAACAGCATTTCAAACATGTCTGACGCCAGAATTTCAACCATACGAATATTTGAACTGTCTGACAGGGGTACCTTTTTAATAGCAGATGTCACACTCACTTAAATTTTTTCGTTATTTATCACATCATCCACCACAGCTAGCATGCAGTCTTTCACAGCTTCAGAATCTGTGAAAGGCCTTTTCTTCTTTGCCAAGATCCAGCAAACGCGAAGGGAAGCTGCTGCAGCTCTGTCTTGGGCTGTACATGACCTCACCATGGTAGTACAACTCCGGTTGTAAGATGCAATTAAACTCTGTACTTTTGCAGCCCTCTCCTGAGATCCCTCGGGATCGGAGGTTGCTTCTGGGCTGCATGCAGCCTGCATGCCGCCAGTTGAATAGGCTTGGCCTAATGAGTAGCAAAAACATGAATAAAATAATTGGATTTAAAAACAAAGCTGAGAGACTCCTTCTCTTTACTTCTGTAATTCAAGATATAATCAGTTCTCAGATACAATTTGAGATTATAGCATCAACTGCTGTATAATCCAATAATGTCACACCACAGTACATTCAGCAGCCATTTCATTAGGTACATGTTAGCAACTCAAAGCATTTAATTATGTAGCCATGGGCAAGATGACCAGCAGAAGTTCAAACTGAGCATCAGAATGGGGAAGAAAGATGACTGAATGTAGCATGGTTGTTAGTGACAGACGGGCTGGTCTGAGTGTTTAGAAACTGTTGATCTGCCATGAATGGTCTGAAAAAGAGAAAATATCCAGCAAGTGGCAGGAAAAAATGTCTTGTTGATATCAGAGGTCAGAGGAGAATGGCCAGACAGCTTTGAGCTGACAGGAAATCAACAGTAACTCAAATAACCACTCATTACAACCAAGATATGCAGAAGAACATCTGAACCCTGAAGCAGATGAGCTACAGCAACAAGTTTGTTTCAGTTAAACCTCTTCAGAGAACACGTGTTCATATTTGCTTTCAATTGAAGGACATGTTTCACTGCTACTCTTGTTCTTCTTTACGCTGAAGATAGTTCTTAATGACTTTGGCTGCGTGTTTGGGGTCGTTGTCCTGCTGCAGAATACATTGGGGGCCAGTAAACAATCAGTTATATTTCTGAAAGCATTCTTTGTTTACAGCATTTTTTCACACCTGCCTAAAACTTTTGCACAGTACTATATATATGCTACATTGGTAGATCAATGGACAGAATGTGGAATTGAATGTTTTTTATATGCAATCACTGACCAGCACACTTTTCAAATGCTAGCAAAGCTATGAATACACATAAAAGGTATATATCAGATATAATGGACTGGAAAACGGGCAAAAGTAGGTGAAGGTCTTAATTTTTTTGTTGCTGTCTAATCTCTGTGGCATCCAGGGAGTAGGTTAACAGACATTTGTATAATATAAACTGACCAACACTAGTGAAAATAAGAAAGGGGATCAACTTGTGTATATTGTTCTACTGGCATTTATCTTGGATGTATTTTTTTCTGAAGCAAATGAAATATTGCTGATCTGTCAAATTCCACTGGCACTGCAGAGGCAGTCATGAAGGTGCTTTAAGTTTTTATTCTAGGATACTAGAATTCACAGTTCAAGATTATTTATGTTGTAATAGGCCTTGGCGCAGCTCCTCAGTCCATCAACTCTGAAACAAGCCTTTCTTTTAGCTCATCTCTGTGTAAGGCCACCATCCCTTTAAATCAAATTTCGTCTCACTGGCTGCTCCTCACAATAAGACTGGTTGGTACAGCAGGTGGTTGGGATTTAAAGATTGGATGTTTTTAATATTTATTTATTTTTATTTATTTTTTTACATCAAAAAGGGCCAAGAGTAGAAGAAATAGCTCGAAAATGAATGTTTAGAGCAATGTGAAACCTTTGGCTCACAGGATTTACTCGCATGCCCACTTTTTAAAAGACTTTAGCCATTTTTGATGTGAGCATCCACTGTTGTAACAATATAGAGATGACAGAAATGTTAGTTCTACTTTAAAGACCAGCAAAGTCTGCATATGGAGACTGGAGAGGCTGAGTAAAGCCAGTTTGTGGTTTTTTTCATTTCCACACGGTTTTAACTTTTGCTTTTAATCATTGGTTTGGTCTAGGCACCATAAATAACCACTAAAGCTGAAAAACAAGACATGAGGAAAAAAATGATAATCATAATAAAAACATGTTCAATAAGGAGTAGGAAGAAGCATACACTCTTTTAATTCCACCGCTTTTCCACTATTTAGTAACTAATAATCATCATTTTCTTCCTGTTTATGCCCTATCCTATCATAAATCCCTCCTTCCAATTTGTTATATGAATTTGGTTTTATAAAACCAGTGAAATTGAAATTACTTGGTTAATTTTGGGAAAATGTTGTGATTTAGGTTCTAATATCCCCTTTCACCACATTAAGCGAGTAGTTTGAGAGCTTGCCCAGCGTGTTTGAACGTGACTCCAAGGCATCCTTTACAAGCAATGATATCCGATGACAAATCACATTGTTTGTATAACTGGCACGCCATTGGCTTTAACAAAACAGCTGTATTTGACACTCTGGTAGTAAGAGTTTAGTCCTCAGCAAAAATGAAAAAGTAGTTTGAGATGACATGTATAGTGGACATAATTGCTCAGTTTTCCATGGACAAAGGCTCATGTCTGTTAAAGTATATTAAAGTGTATGCTGAGAGCAGACTCAAATGATACAAAGCCACTAATGTACTGAATGTGCAAAATTTCTTTTTCTAGGACACAGGAGTTTCATTTTGTTTGCAGTCGCCTTCTAGGCCATCCGGGAGTCCACAAGGGGCTAGACAAATCCTGAGTCCAGATACATAGGCATACTGATACACACAAATACACACAGACACACACAACCATACGTAGAAGCTTGGTTCCAGTATGAAGCAAGTCAGCAAGTCAGTGCACCTAGGGGATAGCTTTAGCCACCAGCCACCAGGCCCAAATCCACTGACTGATCCAGTGCCCAGACTGTCAGACCCTGCCCAGCCACCGCGCAATCTTTCAACCTTCTCTAGCTGCTACGAAGCCTCTGGTACTTCACACTGTGTCAGTAAAGACAGCACTGGGGTGAAAAAAAAAACCCAAAGGGATAAAAAGAGAAAGAAGGAAGAGCTGTGATGCACACAAAACCTTTAACGTTACTTGAGAGATCTAAGGTGGAATACTTGGAACAGACAGATTTGATGGAACATCAAGCTGGTTAATCATTAAAGCATATGGAAAAAAGTGGTTTGGCACCGGAATCGTCTGCAGATTCAACAACACAGTTGCTTTTGTTGTTAGTCTAGCTTGAATAGTGGAGCACTGAAACACTGATAATTGTTAGGAAGTACTGTTTTTGAGTTTGTGTCAAAAGGTTGGAGCCAACAGTTTCCTTTTGTGCTGTCTCCCTATTAGAGGGAAATGTCAAAGCATCAAGGGTGCTGAAATATTGAGGCAGAGAGAGCTGGAAACCAAAAGACGCCTCTGTCACTTCGTCTGACTTCTGATTCGACACGTATGAAAGAAGGAGGCTAGCTGAATTGATTTGTACATGCTGATATTCTCATTCGTATTTTTTGAATATACTGTAATTATCTTGACTATTTGAATAGAGGGCAAATGGTTCCTCTAGTGACTTGCAGATCCATTATTGCCTTGCCTAATTGGCTTGGCAAGCCTTGCCTCCTCTTTCCCTCGCCTGTTCACTCAAAGATTAAAATCCAACAGTGATTTTTAATTTGAAATGGAAGAAAGTGCAGTCAAGATGATTAGCCACAACTTAAAAAAAAGAAAGAAGAAAAGCCTTGTTTTAGGTAATACACCTCATACACTGCACACCAATGAATGTGGCCCCCGAAATAGCAGCATGGCACCAATTATTTATTTCTTAAGAACTACAATTGATTAATTTTTACTTTGTTTCTTACTTAGTTATTTGCGAAATAATTGCACACATCACAGCGTAACATTCAAAAAACCTGAAATTTTGCACTCTTTATTAATCATTTGCTAGTGTCTTCCATGCAAACTACTGACAATCATAGCAATATGTTAGCAACCAAAGCAATTGCAAGAAGTTTTTTGGTGCAGTACCATATACCTCTTTCTCACCAATTTCACACTAGTGACTGCCAGCAACCTTAAGCAACCACTGCACACTTTCTCTTAGCGAATAGCAGTTTCCATGGGGTCACTGTACAGTTTCAAGGGCTAAGTGAATGGCGCTTTAGAGATGGATTTTACAGTGACTGCTAGCACCCTCCAGCAACCACTTGCCAACCAGTCAGGGAATAGATATTTTGTTTCGCAACTGGTAGTTGATGGTTGCTGACCAGTCTCAATCTCTAGGCCTGAGTGACTTGGATCTAAGCAATACCAGAATGAGGCAGGTGGTAGTTTGGTCAGCTTTAGTCCATCTACTAGCAACGGCAAAATCCATGGATTCACAGTTTAATTTTATTCATGCATTTATTTCTATATCTTTTTCCTTCATCAAGAAATAGTTCCAACCCCAGACGGGTTCTCTCTTTCTGTTTCTGACAATTTGCTGTAGAAATTCTGATGACACCACATTCAATTCAGTGTAAAAATCAGAAATATTACTTGAATGCTCAAAATCATGAAGAAGAGAAATGAGTGCATGGTGCAGAAGGTATGTTCATCCCTATGCTAAGGTTTTAGCCTTTGATAGCAAGTTGTCTTGTACCCCCTCCTACTTCTACCCTCCAGATAAAGGAACAGAGTGTGTTTCTTTACTATCAACAAGCAACCAGGCTGTCCTTGAGGAATCCAAAGAAGCAGAAGAGAAGATGCCAAACAGAAAAGGTCATCATGTTTCCAAAAAAGGCTTCACCTAACCTGATCCTCCCAGGCCTTCACAAAATAGTGGAAAATTCAACAAATGCAGTGTTGAATTTCAATTTAAAATGAAAATTAAAGATTGTAACATAAAAACAAAGCTTATCTCTGGGTTTAAACAGCAAAGGCAGATTCATTTAAACAACTAGATCTACAGTGTGGTGCCCTATCTTCCTGCCCGTCTTCAGTGTCTCTGTTTGTGATTGTTCATGTCTCTCTTTTCTTGGTGGACTTTTTAAGGCACTTAGTCTTTCAGTTGGTTTTACTTTCCTATATCCTGCCCTCATGTGTTGTTCTGTGTCTTGCTAGCTCCTTGTTTATTAGTCCTGTGTTCCTCTTATAAGATGTCAGTCCACCAGTTTACCTTCCTTTTTTCTCATTCATTTTATCCTCCGCCTGATCTACGAGCTTGTTGCATTGGTTCCATATGTGAACATTGTGACATACAGATGAAATGACAACTGCCTTTCCATCAGCTTCACTGTAACAGCCAAATAATAAGGGCTGTACTTAATGATCAGACAGATCTTAAACCATTCGAGCAAGTGAAGCAACTATAAATATGAGTGAAGACACAGTATGCATAAATATGTACATTTGAGGACCGTCTACACACACATGTGTATGCCTGCTATGAGTGCATTGCTTTTAAGTTGGACAGGTAGGTGTGTGTAGTATAATTTTAAAAGATCCACAATCTGAATATGTTTTTATCCGTGGTTAAAAAAAAAAAGGAAGAAGAACATTCTCCCTGCACAGCGTGAGATATTGGCTTTACTAAGATATATTTGCTTTGCAAATTCCAACCATATCTTACCCTTACTGGTAGAGCCTCTGATAATTTCCCTTTTAACTTGTCTGTACCTGCTAAAAATGACCAGCTCCCAGGGAGTTTTTTAAGACACCGCTGTGCAGACTTCTGGTTTATATAGTGTATTTGCTGGACTGGAAATACGGCTCCTTGTAGCTACCCTTTCAGAGTGAAATAATAATGATCCAAGCATCTTAAAAGCACGGACGTGGATTTAGCTTGCTAATGACTGATTTCTTGACAGAATGATTAACTGACTGACTAGACAGTTAAACTTACAAAGGCATAGTTTGTTGCCTGTGCAACAAACCCTAAAGTGCTCCCATAACCTTAAATGCCTTCATGCTTGCTGACTCCAGTCAAATGAATGGACTAGACTTGGTTATGGTTCACTGCTTTTGTTCCTCTGTGCGGGGAGCTAATAAGTCAATCCCATCCAGTCCCTGATACATGGAGGATACACTTATCGCATTGTCAGCAGCTCATTTCATTAAAGCCTCTGGTTAAGTTTGCATGTTACCGATTCAACATTTTTAAATTACCTCGCTAAGGCCGGCTCGTGCCAAGTCACGGGGAAAAACAAAGGGAAGGGCTCCCTGTGCAACCCTACCATGCTGCTTTGGCCATCAATCATGGCTGTCAGAGCAGCTGTGCTCCCGCTCTTTGGTGGGAACTCACACCAGAGCTCTACATCATCCGGAGCTGTGATGAATGCTCAGGCTTTAGCTCCAATGCCTTTCATTAGAGACTGTGCCATCGACAGGTAGCATTGCCACAGAATAAGTGCAAAGGATATCAACTGTCATGATGGCACTGGAAATATTTCATTTGACTGCAGCAGATTTTTTAATGCAGTTATTACCACTATAAGGGGAAAAAACTATGAACATTACATTACATTTAACAATTTTTTAATACTTTGCCCACCTTCTTAAGGGAACAAGGCACACAGATATATAAGGATAAAAAGATTACATCAGCTTCTGAAAAGTAATGCCTGAAGTTATGTTACATCAGTTTGAAAATGAACAATAAGAAAATCTGTTTTGTGGAGTTTTTCAGCTTTTTTCCACTCTTTCTTGCGGAAATTATAAATCTAGTTAGACCCCATGAAGAAAAAAACATGCTAAAGAGACAAAGACAAAAGTATGATATATGAATGTAACCACAGAAGCAAATTACTGTGGATTACAGGGGGTTCAGGAGTCCCCCTTTTTTCTTAGAAAACAGTTTATTGTCCTCAGCAAATCATTATAAACATACCCATTTAATATCATACAGTTTAACAATATGCACTGAAACTATATTTGCTACTTTTAGAAGCAAAACAGCGTTTTTAAGTTTCTGAAAACGGACTCCCTCTCATGTTGCTTGAAGTGGTTTGGTCCACTGCCTGCTATACTCTAACCCATTATTTTGCCAAGGTGAACTTACAGAAAAGGATGTGTGAGGCAATGTTCATTGCCAGTCAGTAAAAGAAAACACACACAGTTGTAACCTGCTTTTTCTGAGGTCCATTATTGAATCTTGTGCTTCAGTGTGAGCCCTACATTGTTACGTGGAAGCCATATCTCCAGATGAATGTTTCTTTAGAGAGGAGGTCTGTCGGCTATTGAATCGACTTGCTGAATTATCAACTTGTCAAGCAGTTTGTTTGTTTAGTGATCTGACTCGATGAAACAGAATTTCCTCACCCTTGCCAGGTGATCTTGTGATTGGAGGGATTTTGTGATATCAGGTGGAAATTCTGAAACAACAGAAGAGCTATGGTGTTTTATATTGCCTAAACCACATCACTGAACTTAGACACAATACTTTCATATTAGACATCAGTTCTGTCTGGAACTATGAAAAGTTTGAATTCCTTTACAGTACTGTGCAAATTTGTTTAACCACCTCTCAGTTCTTTATATTTCGCTTCCAAACAAACAAACACATAGTTTTTTTTCCCCATTTCATTAGCTGAATCTACAAAAATCCCAAAGATAACACATTTTGACAGAAATAAAATAGTTTTTTCCAGGCCTGACATTTTTTTCTTTTTGTCTTCCAGCTTCTTCAGTTTTTTTTAAGGATACACGCACACCATGTTGACATATGCCAGGTTTCGGGCTAAAAGCTCTTTGGGAATCTCCTTGTTGGTACAAAAATACTATCTACAGCAGATGAGCACTGTTGAAAGTCATGACCTTAAGAAATAGGAAGAAATCCAGCAAATATGTGACGCAGGAGCTGGGGGTTGCATCTGGCCTCGAGCCGATTCATCTACTGTTTGATGAAGCCTCATCAGAAAAGAAGGGAAACCCAGGGAAAAGGCTGAGGTATACCAAATTACACAAGAACTGCACTGAAAATCAGTGATTACAGGCCTAATAGAGTCACGAACCCAGATTTGAAAATTTTGGTTCAAAACATCAGTAGGAGAACATCAAGTCAGGTCAACTCAGAGGTGCAAGAGTCTACAGCAATCTGTAAAACATGGTGGAGGTGCTGTCTTGTATTTTGAAGGTGATGTTGGGGATCAAAATTGATAGAAAAAAGCTTTCCTATGAGAGTTCAAGCTGTGCTGAAGAAAAAAAACATGTTGCGGCCGTGACAAATTAGCATAATTTTTTCTTGCAGATAAAATGGAACTATTTAAAATAACTGGCTACCAGAGAATTCAGAGTTATCGTTGAGTTTTTAAAGCCTGTACTATTTCCGCTATATAATTTTCACTCTTATTTATTGCATGCAAACTGCAGTTCTTGCTGCCATCATGTCAAAAGCATCAATATAAAGTTTATCAGCTGTAAAACTGTTCAAGGACAGCTTATAAAATGTTTTCAATTAATATATTTCAGTAAGAAACATCAAGAGGCATTTTGTGGGCCAGCCACACATTATTAATGTTAATATGTTTTTTGTATATGTTAAATATAGCTTCCAAAAAGCAGAAAATGGGCTTGCACTGTAGCTTTGATGGCAGTTGCATTAAATGTGGCACAGCAAGGACTGAATCCATTTAGTGGCGTGATTGGTGGAGTGACACTAGCAGAAAGCAACAAAACGCTTTTGCTTCCACATCCTATCCATCCATGCTTGTCTCATTAGCCTTCGTTCCATTACAGGGCCAAAAACTACATCCAAGGTTGTTTATGTAAAGCAATTTCTGGACTGCATCTTGTTATCAGCGGAGGAGATGTGCCAGTTGGATTGTACTGTCAAAGTGAAATTGTTTTTTAATTCCACATTATCAGGTTTTTGAATGGATCCTGGCCCCGAAGACCTGTTCTAGACCTACTGGGTTATAACGGAAATTGCTAGCAGCACCAATTGGCCTCTGGACATGCAAGCCAGATGAGACTTCATAAGTTAATCATACCACAATCCATATCAGGCGCTCTGCTGACAAAAGAATTAGATTTCTATTAAGGGAAACGGTTAAAATTGCCTAAAAATAATGGAACCCTAAATGATGAGGTTGCTTTAATGTTAAGCATCTCACTCATTTAATTTACAGCTATATTGCACATAAATGCGGTATTTTATTACTTAGTGTTTGTCTGATGCCATGTACTACATTAACAAATCTCCAGATCCAGAAAAGGAAATTATTCAGAGTTAACATCCACTTGCATTTGCACTGACGAACAAGTCAGCGCATTAAAACTCCAACTGAAATCTTTTTCTTTAAATGGAAGTGAATAAAATGTCAAATTGGAAAAAAACAACCAATGGTGTATATCCCCAAAGAGATGTTTTCTTTTAGGCACATTTCATTATTTCCTCTACCCACTGCTTTTGGCTCATAGCCTGACTACCAGAAGGCTTTTTCTTTGATATCACAGACAGCCAAGTCCAGAGCACATCAAGACTGAAGAGTGTGAAGTGCATAAAAACACAATGATTATATGATTATGGTGATCGGCACTTCTTTGAATAACACTTTTTTCCCCCTTTTTTTTTGGCCCGATGAAACAA
>VVHJ01014455.1:4242-22301 GCA_015107715.1 Tylochromis polylepis | reverse complement strand
TGTTACTGCAGGTAAGGCTGCGTGACCGTCACTCCTCCCCCTTTTGTGTCTTCCATCCTGTGAGCAGTCTCGCGCTCCCCCCCGCCCTTCTGTCTACCCCCCTTTATTCTCCCTTGTGGTAGCAAGTTAGCCTTTTACTGTATTTATCTTGAAAACCAAAAAAAAGGAAGAAAAATAACTGCTTGTTCATTGTACAGTGTTGTTCATTTTAAGTCATTTTTGTAACTGAAAGTGTTTCATTCATCCAAATAAAACAGGAGACAAAAACTGTACAGATGATCCCCGGCTGTCTCTCGTCTGTTCTTCTTTCTGTGTTGAACCACAGGTTTCACTTGGTTTGGTGAAACCTCATCACCAAAACAAGAAATGTACCTCAACTTGTTGTGCTGGGATTTATCCAGAAGAGGGCACTGTTAGACCAGCTCCATTACCATCCTCAGCTGATGAGCTGTTGACCTCCTATATATGGAGGACAACACATGCCAAACATAAAATCAGTGAATGCTTCAAATAGGTGCATGAATTAATCAGATTTTTTTAACCATAAAGTGACCATGTTTAGTAATTTATGTGACAATGTCAGATTTTAAATGTGAAAAATGTTTCTTGCCATGAGTTTTTTTCTACTGTTTTTACAGCTTTTTGTGTGTTTAGCTATAAAAGGCTCTGGGGTATTGTCGTCACCCCGCCGAGCAGGCGTGGACATGCAAGTTTGTGAATGTGATAGCACCTAGGAGCTTGAAATTGATACCATTGGTGCATCTGCTAAACATCTTGGACAAGTTCGAATCTCAGTGACCTTGACCTCAAGGTCAGAGATTAAGTTTTCTGAAAACCTTGTGAATGCAATAGCTCAAGAATGAGGCGATGTAGGATTTTGAATTTCAAAGGTTCAAAGGTTTAATTACCAGGAGATATTTACTTTATTTACTATATACTTTATTTGCTAGGAGTGCTGAGGGCCAGCACTTTGAATGCTGCCAGTATTTTTATTGCAGGAATTGGCTCGTTCATATGGCATGGACTAGAATGTTATCCGGCCTTAAACAAAGATTGACAGCAGAGGTTCAAACAGAGAGTCATTTTCTCCTAAAATGTAAACCATTCAGTGAACTAAGGAACGCTTACTTTAACCAATGACGCACTGTATTTCGACATTTCGAGCTAAACAACATCTGATCATTAAAGTCAGACACATCCTTTCTCTTCCTACTTGCGCAATACAATTAAATTATATTTCAGGTCAAACTGCTCAATAAACAGCTCCGTCTAACAGCTATACATCATAAGCACACACAGAGCTGTTTATTAATTTGGGCTGAAATTTTATTTTGTTTTATTGCTCTTTTATTCCTTTACAAAGTATATTTTGGGTTGGAGCATTGACTGGAGGGTGTTGAGTGCCAGCTTCACCTGATAGCTTTACTCATTATTCCTGGCTATAAAGTCCTCAGATTACCAATAAAAATCAGGACCATGGTTAAATTTTTTACTCAGCCTTTTGTTATTTTTCATTTACCCTTTGAATTATTAGCCAAAGCTAAACTATGGTGTGTTTTACCATGGGATTTACTAAAAAAATCAGTTTTATTTATATGGCAACAAATCACAACAACAGCTGCCTCGAAGTGCTTTCTGCAACTATTTTTACTTTTAAGTCATTGCTGCAATAACAAATGCAGCACACTGGACGGTTAGCGCTTCTCACATTGTGAATGCATCACTTTTCCTTATCTCGCATTATACATGGATGAATATTTGAGTCCAAAGATTGCAGGCATCCAGTATTGATTGGATGCAGTCTTGTCCCTTTCACACAGAGATTTCTCCAGATTCTCTGAATCTCTTGATGATATATACCGTAGATGAGATATTAAATGTCTTTACAATTTTACATGAGTAACATTATTCTGAAATTGTTCCACAATTTGTAGAAGACGTTTCTACAGATTACTGAACTTTACTTCTGAAAAACTCTCCACGATACCCACGTTACTGCTCTGTTTGCAGTGGATGTGCTGAAGGGGGACATGCAGAGGGTTGCTGTCACAGAGGAGGATGTAGAGATGAGGTGAGATGGAGCAGAGTGTCCACTGGGACGACCCCTAAAGGAAGCAGCCAAAGTAAGAGGAGGAGGAAGAAGAAAAAGATGCAAAATGTTCCACAAGGGTGATGGGTGGTGACTTTTTTGAGACATGTTGCTGCCATCAAGTTCAAAATGAGCTTTTTAAAAAATAATATTTTAAACATTTGATTGATTGTTGTGTTTTTCTGCATTTTATTGTGACTAAATTAATAAATGAAATATGGGTTCATGAGATTTGAAAATGAGGCATTCTGTTGTTCTGTACTTTTTGGAATAGTTGTATCACGTGCGACTGATATAGGATTTTTAAGACTGATACCATAAACAGATTTCACCAAGATTTGTTCTGTGTATTTATTTATGAGTCCCCATTAATAATATAATAATATATAACAATTCAGTTTTAAAGTAATCTTGCTCTACTGGCACAAGTCATGGATTACTCATTTACACTATGCTCGGATCAGCTGTTACTCCATTATGGCGCGTTCTTGAATAAATTGGAAGTCGGAAATTCCGAGTTCCCAGTCAGAAATTTTTCATGGAACGCCCAACTTGGATTTACCACTCGGGAAGTGGAAGCAGGCAAACATACCCCAAGTTAGCCATTCAAGATGGCGGCACTGAGTGTAAACAGCAGCAAAGATTTTAATCTGTACTCCCACTGTTGTGTATTTGTGACTAAATAAGCCATACACATACTGAGCAGGCTCTATCTGTGAATGTGTTTTTAAAGTGCAAAAAAAAACCATTATGCTGTACTGCTAGTGATACCTGAAAGACTCTACCTTGCTAAGAACCAAAACAAACAATCTTCGCTTTTTCTGGAACGTGTTAACTCGGGAGTGACGGCATCCGATTTCCGAGGTATCTGGAATGTGTCATAACTGGGAAGTTGTAGATGTTCATCTGGTGGACAAACTATTCACCACCAACCACTAAAACATAGTTATTGTTTTTAAAGTTTTCATATATCAGCTGTTATAAATACCAACGCCGATATCGGCAAATCACTAATATCAGTGATATATCAGCACCCACAATACATTGCTCAGGCTCTACTACTTACTGTATTGTGAATGTCAGGAGTACATGCTACTAGTAAGAGAGAATAAATCTATTAGAGTTGCAAGTTAAAGCTTCAATTTGCATCTGACACATTGTTTTATGACCTCTTATCCATATTTTAGAGCTGTAGATAATTAGTATTTTCAGTACTGAGCCATATGCTGATTATTTTAACATCCATCATATGCTGGGGGGGGGGCATCACAATTTACCACAGGTGATTTCTTTTTCCAGCTTGAATCAGCATGCTATCAATCGGCTGATGAATAAATTGATTAATTGTAGCAGATCTAAACCATATTAGTTACATATGGGGGAAAAAAGTGGGTCAAAACAACCCATTGTCTTGAATAAAACCAATACAAATAAAAAGCATCCTCGGTGCACTGGCTCAAACTGGATCTATTTAATGCCAGCGATTTTCTGAGTGAGACGAGCTCATGTAGGCGAGGGCTGCAGACTCTCATCATGTGTCCCCACACCCTGAAGATAAGTTCTCACCCAGCACACTGGGAGGTGGGGAGGAAACAAGAAGTCACGTCATCCTCATCTCTCCCTCCATTTATTTTCTCTCAGCTCCGTCAGGGGACAGCTGCTAAATGACAAACAGCACTGCATACATTTGGCCTTCCCCGATCTTGTTTCCTCATCCAGAAGTGCATGTGCTTGTCTCCTCGTCTGACTCTTTTTTTGTTTCTTTCCTCATTCTCCTCAGCATTCCTCTCCCTCTCTTGTTAACTCCTCTCCTTCAGTCTGTCTCCCTCTTCCTCTCTCCTGCTCTTCCCTGCTGTGTGGCACAGTAGGTGGATGATTAGGTAGGATGCTGGAGTGTGTAAGTGTGACAGCTTTCAGACACCCACCTCCGAGTTGAGTCACGGACGGCGGTGGTGAGCATGTGATCCTATCACCAGGGTGACTCGGGTAGATCTGTGTTGCTGTGTTGTCGCTTCGATACGTAATGTTTGTTCTGCTCCAAAATGTCGACTTCTTGGAGGTAGCTGAGAAATCATATTTATACATCTAAAGAACATGAACTTTGTCTCTGATTATCCATTGCAAATACAGTTTTCTGTTCCACTGCGTATTAGAGGTTATTTCATTTAACAACTACCTAACTGTTTCTAACCCACTTCCACAACATCCCTATAAGTATTAAGAACCCATTTAAATAGGCTTAGATCCATTAGTTTTGGATGATGGCACAATTTTTGCAGTTTTTGTCACTGTACGCCACCACGGTGGCTTTTAAATCAAACAATGGAGATGTTATTGAAGTGCAGACTTTCAGCTTTAATTTAAGGGGTTTAACCATTTTTATACATAGTGCCTCCATTTTTAGAGGCTCAAAAGTTAACTGTACACCTGACTGACAGTTTCATGGCCAGGTCAGGCTAGTTTGTTATTTCATGATAAATTAAGCAGACAAACGATCTGGAGTTGATTCCAAGTGTTGAAGCTGAAGGATGTTTGCACTAAAACTCTCAATATGATGTCCAAAGATGTTGATCCAAGTGAAGGAGGCCATCATTAAGCTGAAAAAGCCAAATAAACCTGCCAGAGAAATAGAAAAAACTTTAGGAGTGGTCAAATCAATGCACTGGCCAGCTCAGACTCTTATGACCCTGTTCAAACCTACAGCAAACTGTACACTCATATAACACACAGAGTTCCATACAGAGTCACCGCTAAAAGCCCCAAATGTCTTACATTAACAGTAATATAAAAAAATTCTCTCTCGCCCCTGCAGGCGGTCTATCCTTCAAGCGCATTCCTCTACCAGAGGCCTGGGAGCTTGAGGGTCCTGCACAGTATCTTTGCTCTTCCTAGGACTGCGCTCTTCTGGACAGAGATCTTGGATGTTGTTCCTGGAATCAGCTGGAGCCACTCGCCTAGCTTGGGGTTTACTGCACCGAGTGCCCGATCACCACGGGGACCCCTGTTACCTTCACCCTCCACATCTTCTTGAGCTCTTCTCTCAGTGCTTGGTACTTCTCCAGCTTCTCATGTTCCTTCTTCCTCATGTTGCTGTCACTCGGTATAGCTACATCTATCACTATGGCTGTCTTTCGCTGCTTGTCCACCACTACTATGTCCAGTTGGTTAGCCATCAACATGTGTGGTAGGTTAACTAGTCGTAGATGTGAATTTGAGCATGATCTGTTGTCCGTCTCTCTGTGTTAGTCTCTCATACAAGGCAGGCTCCCATCCCTCCTCAACTGGATAAGTGGTTAAGAAAATTGATGGATTTTCTCCTCTGGAACATTTCCACTCTTCCATGAGCATACGTGGAAATTCAGAGGTGGGGAGGGCACAAGCACGTCCACCAAGGAAGAACAGAGCAAGCATCAACGACAGATATGACGGCACAAAACAGCATGGGTGGAGGCGCTGTGCTGGAGGTGATTTGCAAAGTGGAGGAAACTGACTTGTATGATGGGGAAAATGTAGAAAAAGAGACAGAGCGAGAAGAGGATAGATGAAGAAAATTTGTGAATCACGAAGTGCAGAGATGAGTAAAGCAGAAGTGAGGAATTCTACATGATATACATGCAGGTATGGAGATGTCAAGGAGAGAGGGCAGTGGACTTTTTAACAAGATTGTTTAACACAATCCTGAAGAGTGAGAGGATACCTGAGGATTGGAGAGGAAGTGTACTGGTACTGATTTTCAAGAACGAGGGTGAGGTGCAAAGCGGTAGCAACTACAAGGGGATAAAATTCAAGTACCGTGAAGCTATGAGAAAAACTTCTTGAAGATGGGTTGGGAAGAAAGTTGACGATCAGCGAGCAGCACTGATTTCATGTCAAGAAAGAGCACTACAAATGTAGTGTTTGCTTTGAGAGTGTTGATGGAGAAGTTTAGAGATAGTCAGAAGGAGTTTCACTTTGTCTTTGTGGATCTAGAGAAAGCACATGATAGGATGCTGTAAGAGAAACTGTGGTATGGCACGAAGAAGCCAGGAGTATGTGAGGGTGTTGCAGGACATGCATGAGGACAGCGAGACAGTGGCGAAGTGTTCAGTAGGAGTTGTAGATAGATTCAAGGTGGGGGTGGAATTACATCAGGGGTTGCCTCTGAGTCTCTTCTTTATAGCAGTGGTGATGGAGAAGCTGACAGATGAGATCAAACAGGAGTTTCTGTGGACTATGATGTCTGCAGATGATATTGTCATCTGTAGTAAGAGTAGGGAGCAGGGGGAAGAGATCCTGGAGAGGTGGAGGTATGCACTGCAGACAGGAGAAGTGAAAATCAGTAGAAAAATGACAGAACACATGTGTGTGAATGAGATGGAGACAGATGGAAAGGGGAAGCTGCAAGGAGGAGAGATAGTGTAGGTTGAGGTGAGTTTAAATACCTGGTTTCAACCATCCAAAGTAATGGACGGTGCACAAGAAGACAGTGCAGGCAGGGTGGAGTGGGTGGAGATGAGTGTCAAGGGTGAGTTGGGACAGAAGGATAGCAACAAGGTACACAAGATGGTGGTGAGACCTGCAATAATGTATGGTCTGAAGACAGGAGGCATAGCTAGAAATGCTAGAATTTTCAATGGGAGTGACCTGGATGGACGCGATTAGAAGTGAATATATGAAAACGGTTTGGAGATAAAGTCAGAAAGGCAAGGCTGAGATGCTTTGGACATGTGCAGAGGAGGGATGGTGGATACACTGGAAAAAGCATGCTGAACATGAAGCTGCCTGGCAGGAGGAAAAGAGGAAGACCACAGAGAAGATTCATGGATGTGGTGAAGGAGGACATGCAGAAGGGTGGTGTGACAGAGGAGGATGTTAGAGATGGGGAGAGATGGAGGCAGATAATTTTGCTGTGGTGATCTTTAAAGGAAGCAGCCAAAAAAAGACACATTGCTTATTTTGTTATAACATAAATAACCACAGCTCAGTCTGGAAATAGTACTGGATTTACTGCCGAGCTTAAACCACACATGTTTACTTATTTTAGGTAAACTCTGCATTATGTGTTACCTTCTAATGCAAAATAAGATCACTGCTTTTCTCAGATCAAATATTGTTGCTATGTAACAGCTCAGAATCAAAATGTCATTATATCAGGGAGCAAATTATATCACTGTGGCACTGACAGGGACCATAACTTTCCTCGTGCCATTGTCGGAACACTAAATGTTTGACATCATCTGCAAAACGACGCCCGTAAAAGTCGCTCTTCATGACTGTAAAACCGTACTGAGGTATGTAACCGGAGAGCCACATATCTGGTTAGGTGAGGAGTCGGTTAACACAGTTGTAATTCCACTGGGTTTGGAAGAATCCCAGTAAAGGTGGAACTGGCTACAAATAAGGCCTCAGTGTGTCAGTGGTACGCAAAGACAGAATGCCAGCTGTCAGTTTAACCAGGAATGCTGCCAGTGTGTGTGTGTGTGTGTGTTGGTGGGTGCCAGTGAGAGGCAGTGCCAGTGATGAAGTGCCACTAAACAGATCTGGTTTCCCTCCCTGAGGAGCAGTGCGTGCGCATGTGTTTACGTGTGTGTGTGTGTGTGTGTGTATAAGTTACAGTGTGTGGCAGCCACAGCTACTCTCAAGTTGACCTCCTGCTCTCTACTAAAGCCCCACAGAGAAAAAAATATTGGTTTATTTAACCCAAACTGTGGCTTATGTGTTAAACTAATCCTCTAGAAATTGTTAAAGGCAGTAGCAATGAGGGGGAGGAACGAGCTCTGAAGGGTTTTGTAGAATGATCTTGTCCAATAATTCAGTTCATTCTCACATTTGTGGAAAGGGAAGGTTCCCAGTGAGCATCATCTAATGTGCTGCAAGAAGCAAAGAAAAATGTACTCGAGGACAATCATGGGGCTTTTTCCCATTCTCTGCTGCTGCTGCAGCGTTTCTCTAAACCACAGCACTAATAAATACACGTCTGTCTGTTTCGAGTGGGAAAGACAAGGACAGTGTCACTGTTTTTAGTTCTTTGACAAAGTTTTTACTTTGTGTTGCTTACTTCTGAGAGAACCATGGGCGGTTTCATCTTTACCAAAGAAATATTTCAGCTCTTAATTCTTCCACAGAAATCTCTTTAAAAGCATAAAATGAGTCAGTTTTCTTCCATTCATCTAACAGACTTCTTTGAACAGTTTATAGACATACTTGGCCTTGTCTTGTCAGCGGCATTGTTATTCAATCACTCGAAGGTGTACATGTAGAAAGTGTTTAAGACAGGCGTTACTTCCTAAAGCTTTATGGTGGATGAACTCAAAACATCTTGCTTCTTCGCTTTCTTCCTGTCGTCTTTTCACTTCACTGAAGTGTTTATAATGTATTTCTTCATGGTAAATCTGCAACAAAGATATAATCAGGATTATATAAATATGCCACAGTTAGCAGTGGATATGTTGTATGACTCTGCTCTCTAATCCTCCTCCTCTTATCTCTCCTGTCAGTCCCTCTGCTTTCACCTTGTCAATAAAATACTGAAAGCCTGAATGAAGGCAGGATGCCGGCACTCCATGGAAATTAACATCAGAGTGCTCCGGGAGAGATAAGGATGTGACAGCCATTTAGTGCCTTTTTCATTCCTTCATCATTACACTTTTACGAGCATTTGAACAAACACATAAACTCCCTATAAGCTAATAGTGGGAACAACATGTAGGCCAACCGCCCCTGAATGACACATCACCCAGGGCTCCTGGTGCCCTGAGAATCCCTCTCACCTCCTCACAGCCTTACAGATGATGGCTTTTATTTTGTTCACTCGCTTCACTCCACAATATTCAGACCGGTCTGTTCAAACTAAATCGATAAGCTGTTCTGACAGCCCCATCTGCTTAGAAAGACGATAAGAAAAAAAATAAAATAAAAGAAGCCTGCCAGTGGACCTTGCGTTTTGATTTTTTTCTTTCTTTTTTGATTATTTGCTCAAAGGTGAAGTGAACCTTCACAGCCAGACAGGAAATACTGAATCATTTGTGGCTATTCTGAATATTACTGTGACAATGTTGTTGAAAAGGTTTTGGGGTACCATAGCATGCCAGTCTTCCTCTTGTATATGTATTCATCATATACTAGGGGATTACAACCACGTTCCCAAAGCCAGTCTTTGCAACCAGGGAGCAGAGCACCAGGATCTCCACCTTCTGACCACCACCCAGTCCTCAACTGACATGGAACTTAACCTCCAAGAATAAGCACCTTAAACTCCAAGGCTATGGTTCTCAGCTGAAGGGTGGAGTGCCTGCCCCGAGTGGAGGATTTTAAGTATCTTAGGGTCAGAGCAGGAGAATGGCAGACAGATTGGTTGTACAAATGCTTTACTGGCATGTTGGAATTAACAGAGCTGAATCTGAAAGCTAAGCTGTCATTTACAGGCTGATCTATGCTTCCACTCTCAGCTATGTTCATGAGCTCCTGATAGTGACAGAAAGTATGAGATCACGAATACAAACAGTGCAAATGAGCTTCCTCCAAAAAGTGCCTGGGCTCTCCTTTGGAGATAGGCTGAGGAGTTCAGTCATTCTCAGAGTAAAATAGCTACTCCTCCACATTGAAAGGAGGCATTGAAAGAGGTTCGGGTATTTCCAACTAGGAGAAGGTCGCAAGGCAGATCCAGGACATGCTGGAGAGATTATTTCTCTCTATATCTCTCAGCTGGCTTGGGAATGCTTTGATGTCTCCCAGTGAGGTCTGAAGGTCTGGGCTTCTCTGCTTACACTGCTAACCCTGCAACTTGTACCCAGATAAGAAAATAGAGGGCTGGATGGATGATTATGGCCTGCAGGACTTTTAGATACAAGTTAAAGGTACATTATTAAAAAAAATTCAAAACCAATAAAACAATAAAAACAAGACCAACCTAAACCTAAATCTCCAGTGGGGCCCAAATCATCATATTGGCTCGAATACCTTTCTACTTAGCTCTCATGTCCTCATATGGAACCACTGTGTTTTACCAAAACCCCTGCTTCCAGAATACACTGAAGATGTTTAACTTGTTAGGTGCTATAGTTGGTAGGATTTTCCTGTGCAGCGCAGACTTTTTTTTTGTTGTTGTTGTTTTTTTAACAAAGTACGACTTAAAAAAACAGTGGAGCAAAACTGACTTTAAGCAAATGACAAATGAGGCAGCTATGACAATGAATAATGCTTCACATCAGCACTTGATACACCCGGGTTACTTGATATGACCTAGCGTAACCAGCCAGACAAAAAAGGAAAAATGTTAATTGCATGAAGCTAATATGACAAGGTAGGCAATGTGCAAGACAGGTACAACAACTTCAAAGATTTCTTGTAAAAGTTTACATTTATTGTCGTCTTCCTAAGCAAATGGAGTTATCAGAAGTCTTTTCTATCCACTAAAGAAGGCCATGAGACCCAGCTCGTGGAAACCTTGGACAAAGCTGGTGAAGTGACCTTGAGTTCAGACTTTTTATTAAACATCTAACAAAATGTTTTAGAGCATTTGCTCTTATTAAAATATGTCATGTTCTGCTGTCTCTATTCTTGAATGAGCTGTACTGCAAAAAAAAGAAAGGAAAAAAAAAAAGAAAGACAGGACACAGACCTCAGCAGCAGGCTGGGCAAAGATAATTAGCTGAGGACTTACATGATGTAAAAACATGAACCGTCAGACCGCCTCAATACACAATAGCACACGCGGGTCAGAAAAAATGAATCAGCGCCACTGTATAACAGCAGCTCCCACACTGTGAATGAGCCCACAGCGCGGCACCTCCACAAAAGGACCTACAGTATAGCGACGCAAAAACAATCACACACACACAAAGGCACGCACGTATGTGGAGAAATCCGACAAAGCAAAGGATGATGGTGATTATGACACATAGCTATGCCACCCACAGTGGTGCCTGTGCGAGGGCAGAGCACATCAAACTGAGCAAGTGTAACACATGCTCTGTGTCAGTCCTCCTCCCCTGCACTGGCATGTAATGTATGACACATAGCTGAACCACCTACAGGCCTGCTGTCTCCATGCCCAGCTGATGATGATGATGATGATGATGATGGGAGGGGTACCAAGGGTACCAGCCAAGGGGACAGATTTTGCCTGATTGAGTGAAAGAGGGGATAGTGTGCATGTGTGAGTGTTTACTAGCTGATGCTTGAATGTGTCAGAGAGAAGATGCGTTTTTGATTTGGTCAAAATGTTTTTGTTTTGTTTTGGGGTTTTTTTGTTGTTGTTTTTTTCATTTTAAAAATATCTCCAAATGTCATAGTAGCGTGGAACGTCATTTGCTATTCCCACCCCTGGTTAAACATGTGAATCCATGTTGGAATCAGACCTCTGGGTGTTATGTGGCTGCAGGGGCATCTGTCCTGGGCTGAGGGTTATTCTCTGTATGCGAGGAGCGTGTGGTATTGGGTGGGCGAGAGGGAGTATTTCAGTGGCTGGTGGCCGAGCACCTCGAGGAGATCCAATGTGAGCGACCCCGGCTTAGCCCAGTGCGAGGATGGCTAATTGAGGATGTGAGATATGGGGGGGGGGCAGAGGGTGTTACTGGATCTGACCCAGACGTCTTCTACAAATACAGTACAAGCCCAACACACACACACACACACACAAGCACACAAAACAGGGCGTGATCCAGAAACCTAATCTAATTCTGGTCTTGCTGTGACACACATGGATGGATGAGAGGGAGCAGGCAAGACATTTGTTGTGTGTGGGGGGAGATGATGAAGAATGTAAAATAAACCGCCTTGTTCATTCATTCATTGCGCATATTTTTATTCACGTTATAAAGTTATTATTATTGCAATCTGTCATTTATACCTCTACTTTTAAAAAAAGTCATTGTGATTACCACTCCATCTGTTTGTGATAAACATACCTTGAGACCTGTGGAGAAACTGGCATGAAATCTTGTTAGCAGATTTAAGACAGAAACGTGTCTATTTTAAGGAATTTCTGATTTTTTGGTTGTTGGTTGTTTTGTTTTTTTGTCCTGCACCACCAGCAGGTTTTCCATTTTTAAAAAAAAGGTCATCTCCTCACCAGTTATCAATAAATTTATCGCACTTAATTTGTACAATCTTGATTATACTACCAGCTTTCCTCTTGCACCTTCATCGAGACAAATGTGTGCAATTGGATGAATTTTTTTGTTTACAGCTTCTATAAACTGCTATAGATTCAAGTAACAGTTTTTAAATGTTTTTACACAAGTAACTGGTTTAAAATAATAGCAGTAAAACATATGTTTTAAAATTCATATCATTCTTCCCCAGCCCAAAATTTCACTTCACAATGAAACAAAACAGACAAGCAGTAAAAGCTGGACCAAGCTGATGATGAGTATTGTGAGCAGTTTAATGGTGATCAGTTTGTTTCTTGATAACTTAGGTGGTTTTATTTTTTAGCTTTTTGAAGGCAGCAGAAATAAGATATAAGAACAAAAGTGACACATAATCACCCCTTAAAACAGCTGCCATAGAACCTTAACTTTTGGTAAATATACTGCTTCTTATTTTGCACTTTTATGCTCTACATGAGAGCACTCAAAGTGCTTTATACAGCCAAGCACTTTTTTTTTCTACACGTGTACTTGCTATCTAACATTCACACTGGTGAATACATCACAGCCGAGCCACCAACCTTCCATTTAGTAGATGCTCTACCTTCTGAGCTACATCAACTCCTTTTGTAATTTGACATCTAATTGCTTCTTTTTTTTCCAGAAACCAAACAAGCACTAATCCATCATGATAGAGTAAAAATATGATGACAGTCTCCTTGCAATTAGGAGAAGTCTTGCCCAGAGGTCGTTCAACCTCTGATCTGTTTGCGTTGACAAGCGCATCTCATCTGCATGACACATCTCTTTGTAATAGGGGACCCGACTGAGATCGTTTGTATTCTGGTTTAATTCCTGAGCACCTATTTCACTTTGCAGTTAAATTGCTGCTCTGCAGCAACTACGTCACTATGTGTGGAGGAATGTCTCAATTTCTATTGCAAATCCATGAGGTTCTGACTGCACTCTGAATGTAAGAAGTTATTGTGAGTTTCTGTGTATGAAGATGGTAACATATTTGTGATTTTCTCCATATTATCACAAACAGATTGGAAGTAATTACCAACTTGACCTATTCAATCATAAACTGATGGCAGACTGAGTGCATATTTTTTCCATTTTGGTGCAATCTTAGAGCACCAAACTCATTTTGAAGACAGCACCTGACTGCAAGTGGTCACAGACCTGGCCCCTGCCTACAAAGCAACAATTATAAAGGCAATGATCTGGCAAACTCATTGCACGTGATTGCAAAAACTGTGTGATGTGTCATGTGGTCTCTAGCCACCGCTTTCCCCAGTGTGACTGCAGCATTGGGCACTGAGAAATTTAAATGCAGCCCAGATTCTTTCATTTCAAGTAATTTCTGTGCCTGTGCCTTCCAAGGTAGCGTCCATGAAAAACAGACTTTACAAGGCTTATCAGAGTTCAAGTTACTAGCAAGCTTGCTAGCTTGTTGACATATACCATGTTCTGGCTGAGGGGATTTAAAGGGTCAGTGAAGTTAGGCTACTGGACATAAATTGACCCGCTACTCTATGGCTAGCTACATTAAGCTAATATAAACAGGCACAGGCCTTGTAGTTGGGAAAGTTGCAGTAGTAGCTTTGGGATGAAGGTAGTTATTGATGTGTTGAGGGCCAGTCAATGAGGTAAACCACCTGCAAGTGATCAGTTAGAAAAGATAAATGCCTGCATAAGCGAGAAGAAAACAGAAAAAAAAAAACTACAATGTGCCAGGGATGAACCCATCCACAACAAGGTTAGTAAACTACAACGAGGTTAGTAGTTTCTGCCATCTGATTTGGTCAGTCAGAATCCATCAGCTATAATTTCCACAGTGAAATCTTAGATGTCCCAAGAGCGATTCATTTCTGAATCATTACAGTATTAGTGTCCGGGACACCCTGAACCCAGAGGCTCTACCGTAAACTGTGAGAAAACCTAAAGGCGTGCTACACGTGAACCCATAAAGAAGCTGTACAGAGGCAAAATGACAAGTGAAATGTTTTTATGACTGATGTGTTGGTGCACAGTAGACTTGGAAATGGGTTGATACCTCATTACATAAATCATAACAAGCAGACTGGTTTGTGAAATCCTGTTTTAAAGCCTAGATGTCATCATTTTATCCCTATTTTGATTATATTACCATATTTGGAGAGATGATCTAATACTAACGAGCTCAGTTATTACGGTGCATCTTTAGACTGTATGGGTGAGGTGCACAGAAACAAATTCATAATACCAGATGTATCTCAGCAAAACTGAGCTTGAGCTGGAAGTGAAATTAACCACACAGCATAACTTGTTACTTGTAAGACAGTCGCATTAAAGTGCTCCAAAAGGGATCAACTCCATAAAGCTGGTGACATGTCATGATGAGCCACTTGGTGCCTAACAGACAGCCGCCTCTGTTGCCACACCTCTCAGCTAAAACAACCACACCCTAATAATGAATAACTTTAAGCCTTGATACAGTTTAAACAGGTGAGTTATAATCCCTCCTACCCATTACTGCGTTGACTTGCTTTATTTTGCCAACCTCAGGTAGCTGAGGAGCTGCATTTCCCACTTTAGACCTAATACAAAGCAATAATGCCAACTATTTGGAGAGGTGTTTCTTTCCCTCTTATGGTTGCATGTCTAATATTCACTGTCTTATTATTGCTGATCTTGGAAAGTGGTTGCTGTCAGTCTGCTTTTTAGTGCTGAGGAGGTTTAGTGTAGCCCATTCTGACTTTTTGCTTAAAACACAGCTGAACAAAGAGCAGAGGAAGAACCGCAACAGTCATGTTGCCCACAGAGGAAAAACAAAACAAGCTGAAAATTACAGTAAAGGTATAAAGTAATTACTTAACATTATTTTCCCTTCTCCTGTCACCGTGATATTGACTGTAAAAGCAACAGCTAACTGAGAGACCAAGCCTTGGCAAAGGTCTGTCCTCCACTGAGTGTTTAATTGCTGCTCTTACAATAATGGTTGCCTCTCATTCATGCAAATAAAGCATAACTGAATTCAACCGACGCAGAAAGAGGAACAAGATAGAAATGCACACTGAGCTGAAGTGTTTTAGGCAATCGTGCTGAGTGGAAACAGGTAATAAGACGGATATAGCGGTGAGATTGTGGCTATATGAAAATCAAAGTAAGGGGATGTGTGGAGTCAAAGAGCTTGCACTTTGGTTGCTGAGAGGTGGAGAGGAGTTAAAGGGGGGAAGAGGAAGCTCTGTGCTATGCCAATAGGAAGAGTTTGTTCCTCAGTGAGATACAGGAGACAGTGTCAACACACACGCTGTGCTCAATATAGCTACTGTCACACAGCCAGGCGTACCTCTCTCTCCTTCCCAGCCTGACACTTGCACCTTTCCTGCCTTGCTCACGTTCTTCTATCTCTTCCTCACACGAACAGGTTGCATCCCCCCCCCCTCACTTTTCCTCAGTCCTCCCTCCGCTGCCCTGTCCATCAATGTCACGTCCCCAGCACTAAATTAACTGATCCCTCTTCCTTTGCTTCCCTCTCCTCTCCCTCTCTGTATATATTACAGGCTTGACACCTTGCCAGACATTGGTTTAATATAACACACATTCTCTGTGCCTTCCACCCGCTCTCACATTACCCTCTCTTTCCAACTCCCACCGCCCCGCTTTCATATGGACACTGGCCGCTTGCTTTTTCCATACTTTACCCACCGCAAAAGGAGCTTTTTGTTCTTGAATAGCTCCCTCATTGCCATGGTAATCCAACAGAAAGAGAGTGTGGTTTTTCTGTCTCGGGCCTCATGGATGAAAATAGTAAGTCACGATGGGTTTCTTTCAGTGGCCCTGAATCTCAAAACTCAGTCAGTGCAAAGTCTGAGTCTGAAGTTTAGAAATGAGTTTGCAGTGTGTTTATATAAATGTCACATTTTAACTCAAGCGGTTTCCCACATAAGTGTCCTTCTTCTTCTTCTTCTTCATCATCTTCTTCTTCCAGGTGGACCTCTTGCTGCTGGGTTAACCCTCCTTTTGATCCCCTTCTTCCTCTATTTCACTTGTCCTCCAGTATCATCCTCCCCCTTCCTTCCCTCCCTCCTCCTCCTCCACTGCCTCACCACTCGCTGTGGTAATCCCATTACTCATGTGCGAATACCAGCTGGGGGAGAGAGGGAGGGAGAATGTGCACAGAGGATAACTGTGTAGGGGCCTCACATCCCAGCGAGACGGTTGGACACTGGGCGTTCTTTGAAACATTTGTTTAGAGAGGAGAAGGAAACATTGAGTGACACTTTAGATTGTTTCAGTTGAAATTAAACCTTTAAACTTAGAATTTTTTTTAAAGTACTAGGTTTGGCTTAAAGTTAGCCTAACCTCAGCATCTGTGATGTAACTCCCAGCTCGTTAGGTTTTTCTGTTTGATTTTGCATCTTATATTTTCTCTCTACATCTCTATTTACTTATCAAACAAAGATCAAATGCCTCCTTTTATAGGGGATAGAATAGGTGAAACAGATACAAAGATTAAAAGGGAGTGTCCCAGGACTAATTTGACTTGGTGGGTAAGAGTATCAGTGACAAAGCCTGGTGGGCATGCAAAAGTGTCTGTAATGTTGCCGCTTATTCAAATGAAGACATTAGTGATCCAAAGCTCTTCCAAGGGTATCAAATTGTTGTTTCACATGTGTTTTTTAAACAATGATCCTATTGCTGGTAAAGATGGTGAAAAACAGGGACAGAGGGAGTGATATCTGGCTGTCTCTCCCTGACTGTTGGACTGGTAAGCTTGAAAATAAACAAGTTCTTTGATGACAAAGAATCCATTGACTCCCTTATTCCGTCTCTCTCTCCCACTCCTTATTCTCCACAGCTTTGCTCTCTTTTCCTCTCTCTCTCTCTGGCCTTCTTTTGCTCGCACTGTTTTGAAGGGATGAAGTTGGTGGTGGGTGAGCGTGGTGTGTTTGCAAGTGAAGGGGCAGGAGGAAAGGAGAGGGAGGGGCATTAACCGCCACCCTGCTGCACTTGTTGTCCCCTCAGCTGCCGGCTTTTTCTTTCATCCGGTCTGCTCTCACCCACCCGTGCCTTTCAGACTAGCAACCCATCTTCTGTTTGCTTTTCACTGTCGCTCAAGTTAAACCTTTTTCACTTCAGTCAAGGTTACTCCTTACTTGATGAGTTGAAGCAGAATTTTTTTTTTAAAATAACAGTGGGTGAGGGGGGGGGGCTTTGCAGGTGTTTCAAGTTGATCATGTAAAATAACTTCTTGGAAATCAAGTCAAAGATAATTGTAGCATGGGTGTATGAAAAGAGAAAGTCAAAGAAGGAAAGAGGAAGGAAGAAAATAAATGTGTGTGTGTGCGTGCGTGTGTGTGTGCGTGTGTGTGTGTGTGTGTGTTGTTGCCTTTGTTCAAGTCACCAGTGGTATGAATCATCATCAACCAGCCTATGTACATACTGCATTACACCTCCCGCCCCGTCCAGGAATTATAATCCTGCCTGGCTTCCACTGGTCGCTGAAATCAGGTTCTGCATGTACATACATTTTGTGTGTGTGTCTATTGCACTGCCTGTGGTGGCACTGGTTAGTGGGCTACCACACCCATTGTCCACGGTAATTACACTGACTCAAGCCATCTGTGTTTCAGAGGCACAGACCAGAAGAAAGCAGTGTGTGTGTCTGTGCGTGTGCATTACTGCTGACTGGATGCCATGCTACTGTATGACGCTACAAAACTGACATCCACTGAAAAAAACTGTGCTGACTTTTATTCCAACTCTGCACCATCCGTCTTCTGCATCAGTTGTGACTGTTTGACACAGATCTCAGGCGGGTCATCCGTCCTTACTTGGGAATTTGGGAAACTGGGATGGGATGCGTCACTTCGCTGTGATGGGGGGGGGGGGGGGGGGGGGGGGCGGAGAAT
>VVHJ01014442.1:6946-19334 GCA_015107715.1 Tylochromis polylepis | reverse complement strand
ATTAGCACACACACACACATACACACGCACACACACACACACACACACACACACACACACACACACACACACACACACACACACACACACACACTGACAAATAGAAACCTCACTGGAGCCAGCGGACAGACAGACAGAAGTGAACAGAGAGAGAACACACTTCTCCTTCAGTTTAACTAAAAGCCTCTTCTGCTTTCTGAGGAAACTTCTCACTTGTTCACACTCTGGAGTACAAAATAAACACACTTGGATCTAATCCTGGATTATCTAAATAATGAACTTTTCTCCCCTCCTCATTGCGGATAATATGTTGGATAATATTTCACATACAAGGAATCCAAAGGAGTGGACCCCCTGTATTCCTGATCCTGGTTAGTAATGTTAAAGCTTTTCGTTACACACTTGCTGTAAGGCGACGGGGATTGCGGGATAATTCTGGATTTTTTTTCAAAACTCCCTCGCTCTTTCTTTACGCATTCTTCAGCCCAGCGTGCTTCATTTCCTGCCTTGCCTGCCTGCCATAGTTTAACCAGCTGGACAACCAGGATCCCCCTAGGGCACTGTGGCATAGCACTGCTCTAAAAAACACGCTACTGTGTGTATTTTAGTCCTGTGTGTTTTCATACATATCTGCAATGGCTTTCTTAAAGGGAGTCAAACCTCTATTTTCTCATGGCCAACACCTTTAAACAAGTATGTTGACTGACTGAAATAGAATATGTAGTACTTTTCTTTCTTTTTTTTAACCTTTGACCAGCGCAAAGGTAAAAAGCAGAAAATTCAGTTTGTTACTAAACTTGAAATACATAACCCTAAAGGTAAATAGGAAAGATTGTCCCCATTCAAATGTGAACATGCAAGTAAAATCTTCAAATTTATTGGTGAGATTATTGCAAAATTTCCTATTTTTCTTGTACTTCTTCTCCTTAAGTTCAAACAAAACTGCTCACTTCTCTATGTTTTCTGGAACATTGCTGTGCTAGGAGGAAGTGAAGATTATAACAACATCACACACAGCAGAAGAATGAATGAATGTTAGTTTTGTCGAGTGTGAAAGATTTGCTCCCTAAGATGTGGGAAGAAAAAAGTCAGTCAGTGCACTGGAGTTCAGCAGTAACTGTGAATGATGCTTATTTTATTTAATTAAATAATTTTTAAAAATCTGATATGGATACATTTGAGCTCACCCTTTTAACTGATTGCTGATTTCCACATGAATGTGTTGTGATGTTTCTGAATGACCCACTGGATCATTACTTGGAGTACTTGGAGTCTGTCTGGCAGTCTTTTTGTGTGCTGGTGGTCTCTCTGCAGCAATGACTGCTGGCCAGCTCCTCAGTCTTCTTTGAATATGAGTCAGAGCTGTCAGTGTTGGCCAACCAAGCACTAAAAATGAGAAGAAGAACGGCCGAGGAGACTGAGAAGTAGAATTTTATGTGTGGTAAACTGTGTCTTTACTGCGTGTCATTATTACCATGGAAACTTGGGTGCCAAATGGGCACGGACCTCTGTTGGGGTTTAATTAACTTTTTTCTTTCAGGCTTTCTCAAATTGCACACTCGGATCTTGTTCAGAATAATATAACTTGTCAGTTTGGAAGTTTGTGGAAACTTTTCTGGATTCATTTTCACACATGGACTGGCAGAGACTGCAAATGTATGAATCAGACGAATTGGATAATCAGCGGGCCTTTGTTAGCTATGGGTCTGTTTAATGTCAGAGCCCATGACTAAATAGCACAGGTAGCTCGCAGTGAGTGAGTGTGCGTCATGCCCTGCCCTTCCTATATGCCGTACCCAGGCACCAACCTTCGTCTAAGCAAGACCATTTCCACTAGTGAGAATACAGGTAACATGGAAAGACTTGTTTGTCCTGCACTCATTTTTTTTGAATACCTGCATACTTTGCAGTGGGCAGATCATGTTTGGCATTCTTCGGAGGCAGTAACACTGCGTGGAAAAAATGCGGCAGGTCAAGCCTGGCTCCCTTTTGTCGTCAGACACAGATTTGAATCTTGTCAGAATTCTTGGCATTACACAACAACAACTTGAGATGTAGACTATGTGACTGGCCGATGCCGTTGTCAGCATTTGTACTTGTGTGTGGTGTGGTTGTGTTGCTCTGTAATCGTGCCTCCAAAAAACGCTAGCTGCCTGGTGGGGATTCTCTCTTTAAGTTGTTCCATTCTCCTTCAGTCACTTTGAAAAACTGCAGCATAAGAAGCAGTAACCAGAAATTTGCCGGAGGAAATGATGGTACGCAACATGCCAATCAGTCATTCCAGACTGCATCAGTGCATCATGTAGTTAATCATTTCATCATCTCAAACCACAACTTTAACGTAGGATCAAAAGGTAGAGCAGATCGTTTACTAATCGGGAGGTCACTGGTTTGATTCTCTGCTCCTTGAGTTTGTATGTCAAAGTGTCCTGTGACAAGATACTGAACCGACCTTCCCCGATGCCTCCATGAGCATGTGAGTGTGTGCATGATAAGTTAGAGCGCTGTAAAAATGCTTTAAGTGCTCAATAAAACTACAAGAGAGCTATTTGCTATTTAATTAATATTTTTTGCACAATAGACACCTCAAGGTGTGTGTGTGTGTGTGTGTGTGTGTGTGTGTGTGTGTGTGGTCAGTTTCTATACCAGCTGTCATGGTTTATTGCCCAGGGCACTGCAGCTGTCACTGGGCACTGAACCTGTTCTCAGCTCTGCCGACAACTTGTTTTTGCTGGAAAAGAGGGGAGAGAAATCATCACCTGCTGAAATCCAGCAAACGCACAGTTTCAGTTCGAAGGGACGAGATTTCCCTTCCAAAAAGATGAAAGAGATGATGGGGATTAAAGTTGATTTATTGTAGAACTACTCCTCACTTACTAACGCAAGAGAAATTTATTGTTTAAAGCTTTTATGAAAAACGAGTGCCTCGCAGACATAATAAATTTCCAGCATTTAAAATACCATACAGGTTGGTAATGCTAATGGTGATTTCTTTAACAAAGTGCATAAGGAATTGGTGTCTGTGGATAAATGGATGGATGGAGCATTGAAGCCTGTCGCGATAAATTGGGGCAGATAAGGGTTTGTGCTGTGTGTAGTAATACCTTTAGAACAGCATACATCATACATTAATACAGCATACATTATTGATGTTTCTGCTCTGTAATTGCAAGAATGCATCTGAAAGGTAATTTCCTGTCATGACATCATCAGTCAAAATCAGTCTGATATATTTTATGGAAGTCTGAACGAGATCCATCTGTTCACACCGCTAAAATAAATAGGCTTCACCACAATTCTGTTTTTTGTTAATATAGAGATTATTATTGTTACAAGAAATTCACACTTAGCAGTTATTTCTGGTAGTAACTATGCGCTTGTTCAGGTTTCGTCTCAGCTCCGCCAGCAGTTGGCAAATTCTTTGCAGTCAACTCGGCGTCTTCAATGCAAACCATCAGCTTCTATTCATACAGAGATAAGAGTAACTACCCAGGAATTGGAGTGCAGTGAGACTAAACTCCTGCAGCCCCACGCACACTAGCATTGTATGGATGAATGTTATGTGCAGCGGTGTCTATCAGCATGTTTTTTGGGTTTTAAGTTCATGAAACTTAATACCCACTTTTACCTTGTAAGGCTGAAGGCTAATATTTGGTCATAGTGTGGTTTTAGAAGGCTGTCTAATTTCCTGTGTGAGGCACAGATTCACACCAAATGACAACAGAGCGATATCACATTTCAGTTCAGTCAGGGCAGCAGCATCATTTGCTGGGTACACATATGTGGGCCCACACATAACCTCGGTAACTCACATACAGTTGACTCAAGCTTGTTTGGCTCTTGTGCTCTTTTTAGTAATGCAGTAAGGTCAAAACAGAAAAAAAAAATATTGAGCAAGCAAATACAAACGCATAAAGCATATATGGTATAATGCTGTGGATGTGAGAGACTGAAATCTTTTCTTCTTTAGCATCAAACTGCATCTCTCCTGTATTTCTCTGGCACAACCTGTCTCTCTGCCCTGCACGCACCCACCCACACACAGTGAGGAGACAGGCTTGGCAGGCTTTGTGTAGCGCTGACAGGGACCAGGCGTCTCGCCTCAGTGGAGTGTGGATAGATCCTGTCAGAGTCGGACTGACCTCCAGGCTAAGGGCTCTGAACAAACTCCCTGCCCAGCTGACTGCATTCTTCATTGGAACAATTGAGTTTATCCGCTGCCGGGAGCCACTGTATGGATAGTCTATGATTTTGATCATTTTTGTTTGTTTGCTTATTTCCTCGTGTGCGTCAGTTTTTGTTTTTAGAATAAAATCAGTTCAGAACATCTAATGAAACAATACAGACTTGGAGATGTGAAAAAAAGAACCGTCTGCGGTGTGAAACAATTTGGGGAATGTAAACTGGACCCGATGGTCAGGCCCATGTGTTGCGTGGCATTGATGGACGAGGACAAACCCTCTGCAGCTGTAGAAATGCTTTCTGCAGCAGATTTGTGCCTCTTACCTGTGGGGAGGCACGAAATGGCTCGAAATCACGAGAGATGGTCAAGAAAGTTTTTTTTATTATTAGTTGATCCAAATCCAGTGAACAAAGATGCAATGTGCATCTTTTGAAGGCATGCGTTGAACTTTAAAGGCCCTTCTCCGACTGTCAGCACTATATAAATGGTATTAAAATTAGAAAATCAATAGAACTGATAATGGGTTTTACTGTCCCCAGACTCACCTGAACAGAGCACTTCATGAAAGCAAGAAGTGCCTCATATTTTGTAGGCTTAGTGAATAATTTAGTTTTCTATAGAAAACCTAATGTAAAGCTTTTATGCTTTAATTGTGCTACCAAAAGAAAAAAAGTAGCCTTAGTGTATGCGACAGTGTGCATGCCAAATAAATCCACACACCACTAATTTTGGCCTTTTTCAGCTGCTAAGAGAGAGGTTTCCATGGAAGTATGTTCATCCAGTGACGGCTTCCTTCATCTTTTGTGGCTCTAGGTTTATTTCCTCCCTCAGTGTTATGCACTAAAGTTTTGATTTCACATCCTCTTCACAATGGGTTCCATTAATATATCCTGGAAAAATCTGTTTATTGGAAGAAAAGCATGTTAAAAAAAAGATGAGACTTTCATCATTGTTTCTATCATTAGAACGCATCACAAAGACAGACTTTTATGTGAGCTCTATATTCAGAGTGTTGTTTGTGTCAGTAAGAAGCTGTTATTTAAGATGTGACTAGATGAAAGTTTTCTTTTTTCTTTTTCTTTTTTTTTTTTTGACCTAGAGGAAGCAAAGACCGGCAGTAAAAGGAGTGAAGGAAATGATGAAAGGGAATACAGAATGAGATGAGGAGAGAAGGGAGGAAAACGGCCAAGCAAAAAAAGGATATAGAAAAGACAGATGCAGGGAGAAGATGGATTTGGCTTTGGAAAGGAAGCAAATGAATAAAAACAGGAAGAGAAACATGAAGTTAAAAGGAATTATTTACAAGAGGTATAATATGGATAAAGGAAAAAAGAAAAAAGGGAGTCATTGGAAGGGTAAAGAGGATCAGAAGGGAAAGGGGGTGGAGGTGACGCACAAAGAGAGACGTATCAAGGAAACAAGAAGGATATGAGCGAGGAAAGCAAAAAGCTGCAAACCAGATGGGCGCCACCGTGTGACAGTGTGAGAATGAAATCGGAGAGGAGTGAAAGTTTGTTCTCTCCCAGCTCAGCACGCTTCCATGATTAAAACCAGCCTCTCCCCCCTGGTCCTCAAACAATGCTGAGGCACCACTTATAGCATGGAGACGTGTTTACAGTGCAGTGTGTTCTCAGGATTAAGCTCACACACTATTCACACACTTACAGAGCATATGTGCCAACAGGAAGCTTTGAACATCCAGGTGATCATAATGATGAATCCGTTTAATCATCAGCTCAGTCTAGGTGTTAGCATGAAGACGCATCAGCTGCACATAGAATGTAAATGGCAGCTGACATTTTACAATGCTATAACATCAAAGTCAAGAATCGTTTATTTGTAACAAAGGTTTGATTGTACCGAACATATCCTTCGTCATCTCCATGTAGAAGAAAAGGGCAAACTCACCCACGTGGTCTCGCCACAGCATCAGCTGCTCTACTCCTGCTTGTCAGTGGACAAGATGACCCAGCTGACTGCAGAGAGACTCACGCTGTGCAAAAGCTGTTTACTTGTAACGGTGTGGTTGGCCTGATCCAGATGGAGCTTCTGAATTTAGCTTCTTTTATTTTTTCTAATTGAGAGAGAATCACAAAAGTTCTGCGTCCATTATAAGAGATGTAAGCAGTCTGTATTCTTTTTCATTAACATACACCATGTTTACACTTGTCCTGCGTGGTCAGATCACTCAGTACAAATGTACTGAGGTAGTAATTTGATCTGTTTAACCACTCTGCAATGTGGCCTGGGACAAATTTGGCCAGATATAACAGAAAAAATACCATCAATGGTACTTTTCTAAGAAGTGTAAACGGAGTGTTATTTATTTCTTTTAAGTCTCTCTGTATCTTTAAATGTTAAACACGAATGCTTATTGAGCGACTTTCTCTTTTCTCTCAGCGGTTGAACTTTTGCCACAAACCACTGATGCAACTGTACTGTTAAAACCCATCTCACAGAGTAGTGAGACTAGCTTTCGTCTGTCTTGTGAAAACATACATTTTCCTTCTAATTGCAGCTGATAGACCTAGTGGCACTCCAGATTGGGAAGCTGTTACTTCCTCAAGTCAAGGACTTTGAGTATCTCAGGGTCTTATTAACGAGTTGGGGGAGAACGGACTAGGAGATTGACAGACGGACGGGTTAGTGGCGCATCTGTTGTGATGCTGAAGATTTACTGGTCAATGTACGTTACTACACTCACCAGTGAACATGAGGTGTGGTTGTATAAGCGGTGGATGTGATGTCCACCTGGGCAGAAGCCCCAGGGCAGATACAGGACATGCTTGAGAGATTACGACTCTCTGCTGCACCCACAGACCAAACCCAGATAAAATGCATGGATCAAACTGGAAATCTGTCTTTCAAAGCTTGCATTACTGCTGACACACACCCACTGACGTAGATCTTAAAGTTTTCTATTATTATGCTGTCATTATAACTAATTTTTAGCTCTTCTACCACACGCAGTGAAGTGAGATGCAAAAGAGTGTCACCAGAGGCGCCCCATCAGTGGGGCTGCCAGCTAGCATCTACTGAGCAGCTGTCATTACACATAAAATTACACAAAGCTGTGGCTGCCCTTGAAAGCTGCATTGGAAGTTGTCTTTATTTAACATAAGAATAATACTGCTTAATGTCCAGAGCTGACAGTGACAGAGACTTTACAAAGTGCTTCAAAATTATGGATAAAGAATATTCACACAGGAAAGGGATTGATCAGATATCAATAAAAGTGTTAAAATTATTATTATTGTTTTAAATCATCTTTTGCAACAAAGAATTTTATTATTTGGTTTCTCTTTAAAAATGTGAAAACAAACTGTAAAACTGGTCACTACCCTAAGCTATATAAGTTGACATTCGATCTCTCGCTCTATTTCCTTTTACATCTCATGTTGCCCACAGCTATTTCTGGTACACTTGAGTTTATCTGGTCTGAAGTATGTGTGAGGTGCACACATTGTCACTGCACATTCTTCTGCCTACTTGTTTCTGTGATGTGCGTAATTTTATTTGTGTATAAAAGTTGTATTGGATTGATCTAAGGTCAGAGCAAAGCTCAACTGTAAACTGGGTGTAGCACAAAATTGCTGTTGTAAATTCATTGGCCTGTATTCCTGGTGCTGTGTCTGTGGTCGGGCAGATATGATTGACCGCATCTGTTTCTTCTGTCACTTGTGATATTTGTGTCATCTCTGCAGTGTGTTTATTTCTGTTTTAACACTCACTTTGTGTGTATCGCTGCCCTTTCTCCACAGTTTTGGCAAGCAGCTGGGAGGTAGACGAGGCTGTGAATGCATCACTTTGGAGCCATCAGAAATGATTGTGGTGAGTAGAGACACCGTCTCTTGCTCTCTCTCTCTCTCTCTCTGTTTTAGACTCGGTCTGTCTTTTGTCCCTCTCCCAAGCCCTTTTATCCTCCCATGCACTCTCCCATCTCTGGGCTTTGATAATATTCCTGTTTTTCTATCTTTATTTGATGTCTGCAGTATCTTTTTCCCCCTTTCATTGTCATTTTCTTGATCACCCTTTTCATCTTTTTTTTTTGTTTTTGGTCCATCTCGGTTCTTTCTTCTCTGTTCTCTGCATTTTCTTATAGCATAAGCATTATCTACATCTTCAGTATTGTAAAGGCAAGATATTATAAATTGATATTACATGTAGAAGGTGAGGGTTCTATTATATTCAAGAACTGCACTGCATAATACCAACATCGGCTTTTCTTTTTTAATGCCATGATCAGTGGTGTATAGTTGCGCTATCTTGGATCTTCTGCAAATCTGGTCGTAATTGGGTTAGGAAAGACTATTTAGATTGAACACAGATCAAAACTGGGAGTTCAGGAACAGCATGCAAGCTCTGCATAGACATCTTCCAGACAACCAGCAGAGCTGTTGCAAATCTTGCTGGCCAATAGATGGATGAGACCTAACCTTCATCCAGCCATCCGTTCATCTAGTTTCTACCCTTTATCTGGGTTCAGGTTGCTGGAGCATCAGTCTTATTGTAGGACATACCTCAAATGCCTCCCTAGGAGGCGTCCTCAAGGCATCCTAGTCAGATGTTCAAACTACCTCGGCCGCCCCTTTTTGATGTGGAAGAGCAGCGGCTCTATTCCGAGTCCCTCTTAAATGACTGAGCGCCTCATTGTATGTTGTATATTCTACAGAAGGTTTACAACAAGGCACTGACCACTGGTTACACACACGAGCTGGAACGGGGTCAATCGTATATGTTGATTATGTGATTGGTGATAATAGTAGCAGATGAATTCTGATGTGTACAGAGCTACGCTCTCTGTTCAGACTCGGCTTCAAAACTGATTGGACAGCACTTCACAGTGCAAATCGATAATTAGATAAAGCATCCTGCAAAAGCAACCCAAGAGATTCTCAAGGCAAAGAAATTGGGTATTCTCAAGTATCCAAGGCAGTATTTAAAAGATTTCTTATATTTAAAACGGTGTAAGTTTGTCCAGTTAACTTTGGTTTACCCAGCAGTCCATTGCGTTGTAACAACAGGATCCATGCTGTTTACTTCACTTGTCTGTGGTTTTAATTTGGTGTCTGACAATATCACAAAGACTTCATTCAGGTTAAGTTTGCCATAACATTTAGTATATAAGAATGCTGTTTTTGTTTGCCTCCACAAGGTCGCAGTGCTTACAAATTTCTATCCGCTTCCTACCTAATTGTTCTTCCTGCTCTCATTTTCCTCTTTTGCTTGAGCTTTGTCTGAGGGACTAGAAGGATCAGATGGGATGAGCTGCAAAGTTTTATACAAAAAGAGGACAGGTAACACCAGTTCCACTGATGCTATTAAATAGGAAATAAAGAAATAAACTAAATAAATTTAACCCCAGATAACCCACAGATATCTGGTTGTTTTGCTGCACAGTGCTCTGTAGCAGAGTTGGAACAGGTTGTCTGCAGGGTGTGGTGG
Organism: Tylochromis polylepis; assembly: GCA_015107715.1. Classification (NCBI taxonomy): domain Eukaryota; kingdom Metazoa; phylum Chordata; class Actinopteri; order Cichliformes; family Cichlidae; genus Tylochromis; species Tylochromis polylepis. Next base: position 9,706 of record VVHJ01014442.1, on the reverse strand, counting down.
GTCTGCAATGATGATACCTCTCCATTTCCTGATTTACAATTACTGAATAGAGGGCAAATGGGCACATTTTTGCTGCAGTCTGTCGACTTTAGTCTGTTGTCCTTTTTGGTGTTTGATTCAAACCATACAGTGATGGATGTGCAGAGAAAAAACTGAATTTTTTCAGACTAGAAATGGGTTGATTTAAGTAAGTAGCAAAGTATTATCAAGCCAAGTAAGCTAACGCTCACACACAGTTATGCTTTGATTGTGTGTGGCGTTTGTAAAGAAGGAACATGTAAAAACTGGGAGGATTTTTTATATTAAATAATTGTGCACAACAAAGTATCAGCCAGCCTCTAGTTTAGCTAACTAGCCCTGGAAATAGTTTCAGCAACTACACTCTAGAAATTAAAGTACCTGTTGTGTTTTGCAGAGATAAAGAACAGAACAATTATGCAACAGTGACAAAGCAGCAACTGTGCCACTGTGGGTTTTTGGTTTTTTTTCCACCCATAGTTGCCCTTCCTCGGCTTCACCCAGTGGCTCTTTATCTCCTCAGCTCTTTTAAGATTGGTAGGAAGGGTATTATCATATGACAAAAAAGCTTTCAGCACTCACATGTTCTTTGCCTTTTGAAAACCATGCCCCAATAGTTTCAGGGACATCAGAACTTTCCTGGAAATGTTCTACAGTGAAAAAAGATTACAATAGTAAGGTGCTCTTTCAGCAAGGCGCTTAATCTTGAACTATACCCATGGGTCCATTCAGAGGCTATTGCTACCGTAACAGAGAGCAGCGATCCTGACAGTCCTCCAGGTATGATTTTGTGATAGTTTGTGAATATGAAGTACGGCATTGGCAAGAAGAGCCTGCGAATTTAGTCCACTCATTTGCCTGGGGCACGAAAGATAAATTCAATTTAATTGTGAAAAGAAGAGTTTGTTGCTGGGGGAATAAAATTGGTTTGAATTAAACTGGCCTTTGAATTAAATCACTGAATTAAACAGTTCACCATGTGTGACACACACACGGTGAGTGAAGAGAGGTGGGTGAGGGTTGGAAAGAGACCAGATGAACTAGTTAATCAGAACCTTAGAAAGGATATAAATTGTTTTCTTCTTTGTATATGGCCATGACTGTTTTTACCCATAAGTTCAAGCATGTTAAGTTACAAACAGCACTGCCTTGGAAAAAAAATTGTGAAGCGAGGTTGAATGTTAATATCAAAGAAGGCTAAGAAACCATGGTGCGCTATATAGACAAAAGAATCTGGCCTTTACTCTTAACCTTTGAATAGGTTTGGGTTTGTTTAGTCAAGCGCCTAGCCATACAGTCTGCCTTTACAAACATTTGTGAATCAATGAGCTCGCTGAATTCGAGCGTGGTACTTTAATAGGCCACGGTTGCAAGAAGTCAGTTTGTTCTCTCTCAATTCCTTCTCTCCTGGATATTCCATGATAAACTGTAAGTGGAAGCATTTAGGAACCACAGGAACTCAGCCATGAAGAGTCAGACCACATGAAGTCACAGAGTGGGACTTGATAACTGTAGAGTTCCAACCTTCCCCTGACATTAACATCAGCACAAAAAACTGTGCGCTGTGAGCTTCGTGACATGGGTTTCCAAGGCTAAACAGCTACTATAGGTTTAATTTGTTGGTGGCCCAGTCCGTTCATAGAAATAACGTATGTCTATATGCCAAATCAACAAACAAGACCATCCTTTCTTTACAGTGGTTGACAAATAATATCTGGAAAGCATTGTTCAAAAGGACCTTAGCAAGTTAAAACTGCAGAATTATTGAATAACCACTTTATTGTATTGAAAATAACAAGAAATGCAAATTGAAACACTCACTTTTATGCACGCATACACACATGGGCAAATACACAAATGGGCAGAGGGACTGCGGTCTAGTCACACTGCATTGCAGCCAATCAGCTAATTAGGGCCATGGGAACAGTAGAGGGAATATAATCTGTAGCTTTCGTCATGACTCTGGTCACAGGATGACGGGGACTGACATTCAAAGATTGACAGAGTGAGGTTGTTTGTGTGTGTTTGTGTCTGTTGGGGGGGGAATTAAAAAGAAGCTCGCAGCGGGGAAAAAGAGAGTAAGGAATGAAAAAGAGGAGGGGAAAAAAATAGCTGATGATGCCATGCTGCCAGGCAAATGATCAGATAGACAGGGTGGAATGTAAACCGGGAGATGAGTAGACGTGAAGTTAGTCACACAGGCATATTAAAATGTTTAGAGGAAGCGGGAAACTTAATATAGCAGTGCCTGTCAGTCAGAAACATAACTGGTGGTCATGGGACAGAATGGGGTTATATTCAGTCGAGGAGACAGAGAGGCATGTGTATTACAGGCTCACAGGATGAATGTGAAAGTGTAACCTTCCCCTCCAGAATTTTTTGTGTATAACCTTCAGGCTGTCTGTCTCATGAGCCTCATTAAAATGAGGCGAGATGACATTTTTTGCCGTGAGAAGGGGCACATTGATACCAATCCAGGCCCCTTTTACAACTGTTATTTGGTATTTTATTGCTGAACTATCCTTCACACAGTTGTTTTAGAGACCATGACAGCTAAACTACCCACAACACAGTTTTTACTCGGTATATTAGAGCAGAACTCCCTGAGACAAGGTTTTTCGTCTGTGCATTACAACCCAGAGCAGCTGTTGAGTCTCTTTTCTACTATGACAGAAAATCTTTGGGTCAGTCTTCTCTTTGTTTCTATTTTTTTTTTTTTTTTTGTTTTCTTTTTTTTGTACG
>VVHJ01014435.1:8821-19195 GCA_015107715.1 Tylochromis polylepis | reverse complement strand
GCCTATCCTAGCTACCATAGGGCGAGAGGCAAGGTACACCCTGGACAGGCTGCCAGTCTGTCGGAGGGCTAACACATAGAGACAGTCAGCCAATCGCACCGATGGGCAATTAAGAATTACCAATTAACCTAACCCCACTAACTGCATGTCTTTGGACTGTGGCAGGAAGCCGAAGTACCCAGAGTGAACCCACGCAAACACAGGGAGAACATGCAAACTCCACACAGAAAGACCCCGGCCTGATAGTGGAATCAAACTCAGGAACTTTTTACTGTGAGGCAAAAGTGCTAATCACCATGCCACCATGCTGCCTATGTGTTCATATTTCAGTAAACATAATTTATTTTCAATGTCATGAGGGAAACAACTGATAGAATGGGTAATAATTTATGGCTTTGACTCTTAGCTGGTAACACTGGCTAGGACTTCCTACTGTGACAAGCAGGACCAAACTGCTATCTGTGCAGGTGGTGGACTTCAATACAACAGGGAAATATAATAGAACAGCTGTAATAAAAGGTAATTGGGACTGATTTCTATTCATTAGCCTTAAAAGTAACACTCAGTTAATACTGTTGTTAGGAAGCTAGCTTGCCGGATATGCTAATGAATGTAGGTCAGATGAGCAAGTCCAAAAATGTCTTTATCTGGAGCAATCCATAGCCAGACAAGTTAGCTGAAAGTCAGCCATAATTAGAAAATGTTTAGTTGTGTTCATCACAGAAACAATTTGTCAGTCTGGAAGATGTCGATCAAATTATAGTATAGTTTTTAATTTGTATAGTCATGCCTAATCTTGTGGGTTGAAGCTCATTTATTCTCCTTCCGATAGATTTTAACAGGATTCTCTTCTCATCGGAAAAAAAAAGAAAAGCATTCAGAGAGAACTCTTCATCTTTGCTTCCAACATGATGCTGGATAACCTCTTAAATGTCACTGTAGTTACATATCTTGTGCTTTGCTGCATTATTATTACCGACCAGGTAATCACAGAAAGCTAAAACATGGGCTCAGAAAATAAAGGTAAATCATCATCAGCTAATGTTGGTAATAGTGATCTCTTTAAGTGACATATTCCCTCCTTACCGTTAGTCTCTTGTCAGGGTTGACTTCTATCATTCCTTTGAGCAAAGCTTGGCAGTCAGGAGGTATAAAGTGTGGCATGTGGAATACTCCACTTTTCACTTTCTCTAGAAGCTGCCGCAGGTTGTCATGATCAAAAGGCAAGGCACCCTGGAAAGTGACAGGAGACGATGGCGAGAGAAAGGATGAGATTAAGAAGTACTGGTGACTTAATGAAAAAGAAGAACTATTCATCAGTCTGCAGCTGGCTACTTTGTGTATCAAAATTGTTTCTCCAGTCAACCCTAACCATTTATTGTCTTCTTGTACAGATGTCAGAATTGCTTTTTTGGTCCACCTCTTCTGTCCAAAATAAGATATATCTCATAAAATAATAGCTGGTGACATTCAGAGTAAGTACCAGCTCCACATGTTACACCTTTAAGATTTTTATGCCAATATCCTGAGGACCAAGGCCTTCAATCACTTAACATGAGTAACATGACCATGTAAAGCTGTGAACACCACTGATAACCAAGTCTGCTTTAAGTCCACCTTAAGGGTGTTTAGTTTGTGCAATGTGGTATAGTGTCTTGCAGACAAGTCCTCAAAAATCGGAAAGCACTTAGACATGTGAATGGCACCTTGTGCTTATGGTGTGACAATTTACATCACTCAGACCCAAGTAGACCCTCGAATGCAATGTGGAACTGATAACCCTGATGGCTTGATAAACCCTCTGAGCTCTGAGGCATCATCGGTAATGAACTCAGTCCTAACCCTAACTCTAATTCTATCCCAGGGCTATCAGAATGTTTAATTCTTCTTCGCATTAAGTAGTTCTCTCTTGTCTTGGCAATCGGGAAACAAAGAAAAATAATAAATAAATCACTCTAACTAACACATTTCAAAAACTACTCAGATTTTTTCCAGAACAACCCATTTTGCCTTTCTCCAAAATATAGGGTTTGGACAAATCACCCAGGGTGACACAGACCTCAGAGAGGTAAAAGCACATGGCAGACCTCAGCCAAGATCTTGGAAATCAGATCACTGTGACTAATGCACATCAAATATTATCCTTTTTTTTTTTTTGCATTTATTGTGATAGGACTGTGGAGAGAAGACAGGAAAGCTGGGCGAGAGAGCAGGGGGAAGACCTGCAGTATATGGCCTCAGGGCAGATTCACACCTGGACCTCTTTAATAACTTTATAGCATATGGTCCCCAGTTAGCAATAGCAGCTTTCTTTCTTCCTTTCTTTCTTTTCATCAAACAAGTAGTTTTTCTTCATCTCTCAACCACAGCATTAGGTTTTGGGTTATGTGGTTACTGCTAATAACTTAGACTTCATAGAGTAAATGTTCTAGATAGACATAAATCATACAATCTTACAAAAAATAAAAGAGTACACAATAAAAGAAAGAGACATAAAAACCCCAGAAACAGAGAGAATCTTCTTACCACGAGGAGAGCAAACAGGATGACTCCACAACTCCAAACATCCGCCCTACGACCATCATACTTCTCACCCTGAAACACAGCAGTAGGTTAATGTTATACATGCAAACACACATAAGAAATCATTTATTTAAAGTAAAGTAACTTACCCTTATGACCTCTGGGCAAGCATAATGGGGAGATCTGAAAGGAAAGAATAGGAAAAAAATTATTTTATTTACCAAGATATAAAAAATGTTTTCATGGATGTTGATTAAGTGAACCAAAACCCTGCGATCTGAGTGTACAAAAACTGAGAACGCCTGCTTGTTAATCCATGGACTGAATAGGTGAATCCAGGTAAAAATTATAATCTGTTGCTAATTTTATCATTTAAATCCATATTCCTCCTGATGGGCTGAGCATTTGAGCAATGCTGCCATTGATTATATAAAAAGCACAATGAAACATTCCATGGATGTTTTATGGGTCGCTTAAAGTCATTAAAATGCTAAGATACTGCACACATACCATCTCTTTTATCCATTACAATACAATTGATAAGACAAGTGAACCACAAAAATCTTCATTTGTGGTCTTTGCCAAATGAATCCCATACTCACCCACAGCTGGTTTCCAGCAGACTATCCCCAACTTGTAGCGAGGCCATGCCAAAGTCTGCTATCCTGATGTTGTTCTTCTCATCCAGGAGAAGATTCTCTGGCTTAAGGTCTCTGTGACTGAACATACAAACACTCAATGAAAGCGCTGAAGTATTTTTTTCCAAACCATAAGCAGAAAGCATAACTGTACTTATTTGTATATTTGGTTAACTTCCGCATGACGTGAACATTCATAGCAAAGCGTTTATTAAAGGTTAGGCATCTGGAAGAGAAAGCCATGTGGTTCTAATAGGGGACTGGTTTCAATCAGACAAATTATATAAGCAGGTGACATGGCACTCAGATAATGCTGAAAAAAACAAAAAAACAAACCTGTGTTAGAATTCAAACACAGATGGGGATTGTCCTGACTATGGCTCCAAAGAGCCAATCAGCAGTGAAACATGTAAGCCAATCAAGTTGTTTCACTGTCCCAAAGTAGGGTTCTTGCAGTAAAAAAAGTAGGTATTATTTTGGTCAAACTTATCAAACATTTTTGCACTCTGTATCAGATTTGACTGAAACTTATAGTAGAGCTTGTGTGACAAGACTTGTAGGATGTACATTCAATACTCAAGGCAGATTTTAGCACTGATGTGAAAAAGGTTTTTTGGGAACTGCTAATTTAGCATGATGATATACATTTGTTATAATGGTTGATACAGCCTTTGAAGATGAAGAACTTTAGCATATACTGTAGGTGATTTTACCATTTTAGTAACACTATAGTAGTGTATATGATAGAATAGTGCTTTTGATTTTGCATTTTCTCACTATAATGACTGTTGCCCAAGTACCTATCTTCAGATCTATATCTATGTTCTCCTTAATGGATGGGCCAATCTGAACGAAACTTTGCACAAACATCGTTACACATACAGTTATGAACATTTATATGTTTTAAAAAAAGGATTTATTATAAATCCCAATTCTTTTGATTTTCGAATTCATCATCCCCCTGCAAATGTGATGTTACGCTCTCCGTATACATTTGCTTCACGTGTCACAGTCAGTGTACATCACCCACACATAACAAACGGTCACTAAAATTTGTATCCACAGTGTAATTTTGTTTGAGTCACCACTAAATATGGAATGAAGAATTTGAAAAAGCGCTGCAAGCCTGGCCTTTTTGCTCGTAATAAATCAGTAATTTATTAACAAAAAATAATTCTTCATTAAAAGTATATGATGAGCTTCAAAAACCAAATACAGCTAGTGTATAGGTTTGGCCCCTGGATGAAAACCCTTGGGGCTCATTCTGCATTTGGTAATAATTCCACCAGAGACAATTCCTCATTCAAGTGGACTGATTATGCTCCTTTCCAAATCTCCATTTTTATTAAAAAACTCTACTAGAGTAGCTTTCCACAACTGATGATTTACAATAATCCTTTCCTTAAAGCTACCCTCTCTTTAAGCCAATTTTTTTCTGAGTGGCTGCCCCTCAAACAACAAAATAGGAAGTGGGTGGTGCCCGATATGACCATATAAGGGATCTTTCCCTCTTACTGACATCATTAAGACACAAGAGTAGAAAAAATGGTCTGAAACAGTGTAGTCTAAAGCCTAAGCTTTTGAGTCATAGGCACTCTAGATACATTAGCTGACCCCAGTATTTGAAGGTTTAATGCCTAATATGAGCATCTACCACTATACCATCACATTTAAAACAGAAATAAAGAAGAAAGGGTCCCTTTAAACTTTTAGCATAGTCTCATTTGTACTGCATCTAGAAGAGTTTTAATCTTCTAACTTTTTTCCTCGTTCAATAAAGGCTAAATAAAAATAAATAAGTGAAATAAATGTAAATACAAATATTCAATAATATTTATTTTAATTCTCCAAATTCTATTATAATAAGAAGATGAGAAGCTAGAGGCGAATGAATAATGAATTCTCTCTCATTTATTCCATCTTGGGAGCCAGTGGGCTAAACCAGCTGCTTGAATATGAAATAGATAAAACAAACCCAGGTCTAATTATTATTCATAACAACCTGGAAGGCCCAGGCAGCAAATATCTGCAGAATAAGCATTTTTGCTTGCAGTTTATCTGATAATATTCATACTGTTCCTCGAGTAGGAGTTTGTGTGCACTGCTTTTACTTGTAGTGGAAGATTTAAGTTGTCATACTGCTACTTTAACTAAGTAAAGGATCTGAGTACATGTGGTTTCTAAGTGTGGTTTGCCATATTTAATACAAACAAGCCCACAAATGTGATATTTCCAGCATGGTGACAGAAAAGATGAGAATGATTTAGTTCTTAATGCCATTAAAGAAAAGTAATCAACAGACAAACGACAAATGAGAAAGGTTTCCTGTAGCTTCTCACTGACCATATGGAGTGACTATGGCAGAAGTCGAGGGCAGAGATGATTTGTCTGAAGAACTTCCTGGCCTCTTTGGGAGTGAGCCTACCCTTCTTCACCAGGTAATCAAATAACTCTCCACCAGATACATGCTCCAACACAAGGTACCTGGGTCACAGACAAAAAAATGAAGAAATAAGTAACATAAAAAACAAAAGGTGTACCTCTACGGTATATCTTCTATGCCATGTGCTTATTTGTCTCGCTTTTGTCTTACAGAACATTCTTTCCTTTTTAATTCAATGTTTAATCTGCTCTGGCAGAGATCCAGAAGCAGATTATTTTATGTCAGCAGAAAGGAGAAAGACACAGAGATGTACTCACAGGTATTTGTTATTTTCATAGACATCATGCAGCTTCAGAACATGAGGGTGCTCTATTAGTTTAAGAATAGCTATTTCTCTCTCCACCTGCATAGACGGAGGGAGGGAGAGGTGTAGAGAAAGGTTAAGAGAGAGGGAGAGAGAAAAGAGCAAGTTAGAAATGATGGAAATGTCAGACAGAAGAGGAAGGGAAATATGATGTAAGACAGCAAGAGGGAGGACAGAAGTATATAAAAAAAAGAAGTTGGGAAAAATTCAGAACAGACAGAGACTTGTTTTTAACTTCTTTCAATAGTTTGCTACGTTTAGTGCAGAATAATCAAAAATAGTAACAAGGTACAGACGCAATACACAAATAATAATTTAGCACAAAAAGTTCTGAAATTTAAATTTTTAGAAATTATGAATCAAATGTACCCTGTTCTTATACCATTATTTACTTTGCCCAAGCTAGTAAGCAGGTCAAAGCCATAGTAAGCTAGCTCCATTATGCTAGTTACTAATTGAACTGCTAGTTTAAAGCCTTTTTCTTACCTAAAGTTTCATGAAGATAAAGACTTGGCATGTACAGAGTGTGACTGTGAATTTCTGGGCCAATATCCAAGTTAAAAATAACAATTTGGCACAGCCGTTTCTCTTTTGTTTTGTTCGTTTCTCTTTTAATTTTTAAGTATAGAAAAATAACTAAGCCTTCATCACACCATCTCCGAACATTTTAACTAGTGCAAAATTGATGTGTCACCCTACATAAACATCTAGCACTGAAGTAAATATCATCTTACTTTGACAACAAGCAGATATTGTTCAAGAAGGCCCATATTAGCTGATACAGCTATTCTCACAAATTATCAGTGCATCCCTTTTTAAAGCCTGTGTTTTGTTTTTTTACTCCTGCTTTATGGATGAATAATGTTTACAACTCATAGCCACCAGACCTCCAAAGAAATACATAATTACATAATTTTGCTGTTAACATTTTAGCCTCTTTTAGCAAGCAGCTTCTTAGCTAGCAGGATTACTATGGTTGAGTCACTTTGTCTCTCAGAGACCAGAGTTCAAATTCCACACAGAATTTATGACTTTTACACATTCATTGTGTTGTTTGGTTAGCATTTGAAACCAAAATAACTTTCTAGGTTTATGAAATAAAACATGGTTTGGATTAAAATACAGATGCCACTTTTTCAAAGCTCTGTCAAGGTGACACATCCCCTTTGAAAAGTCTAAAGAGCACACAAGATTAAGGCATAAAATCTACTTCCTATTGTAACACATTACCTCTGTTTACATGAACCAAAAGATTGCTTTTTGGTGACTGTTTCACATTTTGCCTTGAGATCAGGCTGTGTCAGCTGATTCCAGGAGCAGCAAATAAAGGTAAAGGTCACTGTTTTCTGTAAAACTTATATAATTACATTTTTTGATTAATCTTTGATCAGTCAATATGTCAAAACAAAAACAAAAGCCATCATTTTTGTGTCTAAAGGGCCATACTCAAGATTTATCTGACTAAATTCAGTGTTTATATTTCCCTAGAAAGGGGCAGACAGCCCTCATATTAGCTATTGCTAAACATTTTATGCTTATTGCATATGTTTTATTACAATAAATTTGAAAATATGGATGCCTATTTTTTAAAAGAAATGTAATTTTAAGTGTTCATTTTAAATATTTATTCATTCATTCAGCTCTAGTAGCTGTCCACAGCATGACCTATTATAGAGCAGAACACATGGCAGAGAATTAGGTGCAGCATTGATTTTCCTTCCACATTGCGGGATTGATTGCTGGACAGTAAATTCATGCCATGCCTACTTTCTTTTAAATAAACTTTACAGCTGAAAAATATAGTCTGAAATGCCCTAAATGTTTGTGAAGCCATTTAAGGACTACTCGTTGTCTCTGTAGTACACATCTATGAAAAACTGGAAAATTGGAAAAAATGGTGCAGCAATTTATTGAAACATTCAAAAATGCATAGCAATACAGAATATAATGTAAAAGATATTCTAATAAGGTTTTAAGTCAATATTTAGTATGACCACATTTATTCTTCACCATAGTCTGAACTCTCATAAGCAGTTTTCTTGTAATTTCTTAAGGTAGTCTTCAGGAATAGTTCTCCAGGCTCCTTGAAGGACATCAAAAGCTTTTCTTTGGATGCTGGCTGCCTTTTGATGTCTGTCAAGATGATTCCACTCTGCTTCAATAATACTGAGGTCAGATTCTGGGGTAGCCAATCCATGCCTGATAGTGTTTTATTGTGTGTTTTCTATCCTGGCATTCCTCAGTTTTTTCTTCCTGGTCCCCTTCTTTAAGATGGATTCTTAGCAGCCATCCTTCTAGTGAGACCATTTCTGATGAGACTTTACCAAACAAGGGTCACATGCATCTCTCATATTCTGTGTCAGCTCTTTGCTGGATTTTTTCCTACTCCTTAAGGACATGACTTTCAGATACTGTTCAAGTTTCAAAGAAAGGAAACTGGACTTCTTTTAAGTTTCTGAGATGGTTCTCCTTCTTCAGTTCATTGACTGCATCTAGTTTTTAGGCCTGTCATTTCTTTTGTCCTCCACTTGTCTAGCTTCCTCAATTTTTTAAGGACACACCACACATGACAAGATTTGCCAGGTTTTGGAATCACCTTCTTAGTGCAAAAAATATTATTTTTTTTGTCTGTCAAATTGTTCTCTGGCATTTTTTGCATGTTCAACTACAGAAATTGGTACAAATTACGTGTTTTTGCAGCACTAGCACTAGCTCTTTGCTAAGTTGTCTGTTATATGTGGACACAATACTGCTTCATCCCTTGAATTTGGCGCCTTTTTAAGCTTGAATGATTCGGGGCATTTGTCACATGCTATTGGTGAATGCTGTTTTTTCCCCCCACACAATTATCAGACTATAGAAAGACAACATTATTTTTTATTGTTCTGATAAAATAAACACACACATGGAAATGGGACTGGAGCAAGTTCATGATGTTTGAGCCAAACATACCAGATGCATGATATATACCTGCCTCATCATGGAATCTCTAGCTATTCAGTGTTTTTAGGATGCTGAGATTTTTGCACATCTTAAAACATATGCTAGTACCATGCTGCACGTCTAGCGCCTAAATTGTGCCTTGTGCAACCTGCCATTTCTTAAAAAGACAGAGCGCACAAAGCTCCAAGCAATCAACATCATTGAAAACGCCAACATGAACAAGCTATTTAGATTTCAGTTCAGTCCAGTGTATTTCAGCTGCAGTTGCTTTCATCAGAGGGCTTAATTAGCAGAATGAAATCATCCCTATTGTTCGGTATACAGAAGCAGTGCCCACACACACTCAGCAGCTCCAAGTTCCAACACACAACCAGGCTTTTCTTGACAAAAATAAAGACTCCTTTTCTGCTGCTATTTCTGCAGAGTGCAAGCTTAACATGATTTGAGCTTGGCAGCCACCATAATGACAGCCATAGTGACTATAGGCACAGCACAGCTAGAAAGACAGCCGGATAAGTAGATGAGGTAAATTTGGAGTGCTGTACCTTCATTAGGACCGATTCGGAGAGCTTCTCTCTGTTGACGATCTTTATGGCCACCTTCTGCCCTGTTATACAGTGGACACCCAACTTCACAAGTCCTGAGAAGCAAGTCAGAGGGAGGAGAAGAGAGCATCTGAATATCGCAGATCATGATGCAGTGTGAAAAACAGGAAGGAAGGGATGTCATGATTAATTCAAAAAGCTTCACTCTTTCAGCTTTAAAAAATGATTTAGAGTCATCTCCATTCTCAAAAACCTCCTCAAAAATGTTTACCCTTTGGGAGAACCTTAAAGTGGAGGGATAAAACTACAGGAGATGAGAAGACTTACTGTACAGAATAAATACGTTTTAAACCATGAAACCATATGATTAAACCATATTACAGAAATGTTAAAGTAGCTTTGCAGCGGGGGTGTTACACCCTGGCGCAACTTGCAGACGCCCTGTTTTTGCGTTACGCTGCGGGGTGCCTACCTGTCTGTCCCTTCCCGAGGGTCTTCTCCAGCCGGTAAGGCCCTACATACTGACTGGACTGGCCCACCGTCAGCTCTTTGCTGCTCATTCTTCCCGAGATGAAATTCTATTCCAGATATAAGGCAAATCAAGATAGTGCTCGCTCCTTCTCCGTGCGTAATGCCGTAACGCACATCACAGGCGGCTATACGGCGGTGCAGAGAGGAGGAAAGGAGAAGAGAGGAGGTGCGGACTGGTCGTGATCTAAAGCCGGGCCTTGCAGGCTACTCCCATACAATTGTTTGTCATGCGGTCAGGAGTGAGAACCGGTCCTGTTTCCACTCTGCAAATCCAGGAATAAAAAAAAACAAAAAAACAAAAAACGAAGTCTTCTCAAGTCAGTGTTGCCAAATCACAGGAAGCAGCATCATTCAGAGGAAAGGTAGGAAAAGATCAGTGATGAGGACGTGCGAGATTTAGCCGGTACCAGAGATGGGAGATGTCCACAGAGGTGCGAGCAGTCACAT
>VVHJ01014433.1:4317-16615 GCA_015107715.1 Tylochromis polylepis | reverse complement strand
TTACGCTGCATTCGGAAAGCCACTAGCATCATGGCTGACCCTCATCACCCCTCCCACCACCTGTTTACTCCTCTTCCATCCGGAAGACGACTCTGCAGCATCAGGAGCAGGTCGGCGAGATTGTGCAATAGCTTTTTCACCCAAGCAGTCCGGCTCCTGAACACCACGCTGCCCTCCCCCACACTGGACTCTCTTCTCCACACAGTTCTTGGACTACATAACACTGTACATAACACTCTCCTCTCACTTCCAGTACTTGGACTATTCTGTATTGCACTGTTCGACTCCATTCTGTGTACTATTGTATTTATTTATTCTCATTCTTTTCTATTCTTACTCTATTTCTATTCAAGTACAATACTGTTGTACTTATTCTTAGTTTATCTGATTTCTGTATAGTTGCATATATGTATATTTGAATTTTTTCATTTGTATTTTTTTCACTTTATTTTCGCAGTTTGCACCTTTGATCCAGGAGGACGATATTTCGTCCCACTGTATACTTGAGTGTATATTGTTGGGTTGACAATAAAACTCGACTCGACTAGACTTGACAGAGGAACCACTTATTTCAGATGAACACTAGAGGGAGTTCTTCAGCTGAGTCCACAGCAGGATGTCCTCTGGGCAATTCAATGCAAATTGAGTGTAAATTTCAAGTAGGCCTCTTTGTGTCCCGGCTGTGATTATTTTAAACATCTGAATGGGTCTGCACATGTTTCCATATGTATGACAGATTCAGCTCTTAGCTGCAGTTACTAGCAGGCCATATCTCCATATGTTTTGTCACTTCCATGGTCATGAGCCAGCTCCACACTCAGTGCTTTAAGTTCCTTTGTTGCTCTGGCTAATGTCAGACGGGCCCGTGACGGGACAAAAACGCCTTGTTCTCGGTCACTGCACGTCAGCTGAGCTCAGATTGTGAGTGAAGGATTAAAAAAAAGGTAAACAAAGCCTTGGACTGTTTGGGCGCCCATCAAAGGGCACGCTGACCACGACCTCGATTAACACTGGAGACATGATGGCTTGGCGTGACTGGTGTGGGGAGAAATCAAGTATTTTGGTTCTCAAGGGAAATGTGTGGGATGTATCACAATGTCGCTGAAAAGCGTGAGCAGAATAAGACAATTTTTTGGTTAGACAGCATCTCTCCATGAGGAACTGGCCTTCAAGCTTTTATGTCTGACTAAAGCCTGAGATCTCACACTGTCTTTATGCTGAACATCAGGCTTTGTGTCATTATTTGCCCTCTGGTTCTACAGACAGTACAGCAGACGCTGTTCAGGACTCAAAAAGAAAAAGCCAGCCCAGAATGCTTTTTTTTTTTAATCTTTGTCTAATTATGAAGACAGACGACAAAGGCAAGTAAAGACCTCCAAAAGAGCATACACAGATTTACAGCTCACTGCAAATGCAAGAGACTGTGTGAAGATTAAAGCGCACATCACACATTAAGAGACAAAAAAGGAAGCCGCTGACCTAATAGGTTATTGTAAAAGAAAGGTGGTTTTTAATTCATTTAACACAAATAGATTATTTCAGACTTTTTGGCTTAAAGCTGTGGTCAGATCGTTACTGAAGCACTCCAGTTGTAAAAACTGCACCAGCTGTGCAAATGTAAGCTGCAAGCAGCTACCAGTAGTTTTACATTTCCTTCTTGCCTCCTCTTTATCTTCCTTACGTGTTTATATGTTTATAAACCTGGTTCATAAAGCAGTCGGGTTTGCATAACTTTTCCACAGAAGCATATACATGTTATATAGATGATTATTTGCATGCAGCCGCTTTGTGCATTATGTCTGAATACATCTAGTGCATAGACACTGTAAAAGATGGACATAGCTACCATGATGTCACCCAGTGGTTAGTGAAGTCCTGTTGTGAAATCTCGAGTCGAGCGGTTTTACAGTCTTTGCGTCTGGAAACTGGACACGACATTCTCTTTTTGTACCTGGAAGCTACAGCCATCGTTTATTCTGTCTGTGATCAATCTTCAGATTTTATGGTGGAAAAGTTAAGCTAACTTGGAAGTGCCATGAACTGCAGTTCCTCAGTAGCTCCAAAAGTGAACCATTCGTCTTACACTCACATGCTCAAGTGCCCTACGAAATTGATTTTTTTTTTAAAGGCATATTTTAGCTAATCCTAAATTTGCAAATGTTTAGAAAGTAGAATATTTCAAGTGAAGTCTCATACATTTTTGAACTGAACTCAAAATCTGTGCTAATCCTAACCCTAAAGGGAGTGGCATGACTGTGCTTTGGATCTATAAAAAAACTTCAAAGCCATCATCTTCTTTGCAGTCAAACTATATGCAGTACCCAGCAATGCCGAGTACTCTTGTTTGTGTTTGGGCTGCTGTCGGTGCTTCGTTTAGACCCTGCCCTGGAGAACTTCCTTGCAGTGAAATGAAACCATCTAATCTCGCCAGCGTCGTCTTGTGCTGCTTTCTTGATCTGCAACAATTGTTGTTTTTCCCCTGACGCTTTCTCGTCCAATCCAACCTTTCAGCCAATCAGTGTTCTGCCTATGCATAACATCCTCAGCATCCAGCTACACCCTATGTATTTTGGGTTTTTTTAAGGGCTGCACGTCTGTATTTGTTGCAGACCCATTATCCTTCAGCCTGCATGGCCAAATACCTACACAAACAGACACAAACGCAGTATCATAAATTCATTTTAACCTTTTTTTTAAGCTTGGCTGTTTTGACACAGGCCTTAGTTGCAGTTACTAGCATGTCATATTCCTTCACAGACTTTGCTTTAAGTCCTTTTGTTGCTCTGCCAAACATGTGAAAACTGTCATAATGGAGAAAACCCCTTGTTCGCACTCAGCGTTTGGACAGCACACGACTTGTTGTGACTTGTAAGTATTGTATGTATATAACTGCAACCAATGTAGGCAGATCATTTTTAAATCCATATCCAGCCTTTGTTTGGGTTTACAATTACGTATACTTGTAATGAGGTAATAATGTTTAATGACATATTTTTCTAGCATGATCGAAACAGAAACCTGAAGAAAAATACCCCAAAGTGGTTTCCTTTAGATGGCGAACTCTCTTATATTCATTGTTCCAGCTTTGGTACTGATAGGAGAGCTACAGCATGTGAGCAACACATTCATCTTATGTGAGTAACACTGACTGCAGACAGAGGGGGGGGAGGGCACATCGAGGAGGTAACCACACCAAAGTCACCATCATGCCACCAGGGTACATTGCGAGGCTCATTAAAGTGCATTAAACAACCTCCCTGCGGAACAATGAGAGGCCCCGGGGCCCTAAGGCAGAGCCTGAGGCTGGCTGGGACTGATATGGAGACCCAGGGGATCCTGTTCACCCTGGCCTGTCACTACCAGACTCATCTACAGCTGCCAAACTCCATTCTCCTCTGATTCTGTCATCAGCCAGTCAGCCGACAAATACTGTCTGGAGGTAAAAGAAAGGATAAAACACAAGCCTGTCAGCACTCAGAAAACATGCGGCTGTTCCTATTTGGCTCCTAAATTGTATCTACAGGAAGATAGTGTGTGTTCATGAACAAGCCACGGTATATTGTAGGTTTATGATCAAGACACCACACATTCAGTCATCTCTGTATTTGCTGTTTTTCTTGTCTTGTTACTGAAATAAATTGATTATAAACAGTGCTCTCTGTAAATTGTCAGACATGTACTCGCCTATTTCCTGTCAGTTTACTGGGAATTTTCCAGTAAAAACTAAAGTGGATTCAATTAATTGGGAGTGTACTAACTGGGTATTCCTAGCATCTTTTTTCAATATATTGTTTTGGTTGTTGTTCTTTGTTTTGAGCTCCATTACCACAGATAAACATTTGCTTTGTGCTGTGCTGTGCCTGTGCTTATCTGCTACAATATAGGCATTGTGCATTGATCCTTCTACAGAAGCATTAAATTAGAGAAGATTTGTTAGAAAATGTTAGAATATTATCTGAAAATTTCTCACTTTCACCCAGACAAACATGTCTGGACAAACTTCTATTGTGTCAAACTGGAAGAATTTCTTTAAAAACATTTTATTTCCATTTTTTGTAACTTTTAGGACATGCAATTGTAATTTTAATAATTAAAAAAATATTATTTATTTATGTATTCATTCATTAATTTGTTCATTCAGTATTTTATTTTATTTTTTTCCAATGTTCATATTTATTTAAGTTTGATGACATACCAGTTTTTGAATTACAATATATGACATTAATTTTTAACCTTTTGATTTATTTATTTATTACTGTTATTATTACCACATTTATAGCATATAGTATTTCTTTCTTTGTATCACTTTTTAAAGAGCTGAGAGCATGATGAGGACGAGGATATCATTGTTTTGGTTTTTTTTTAACATTTATTTATTTCATCTTTGTTTTATCTGCGAAATTACAGGAACACAATATTTAAACATAAAACATAAATATTACATTAATTAATTAATTAATTAGTTCTATTTATTAGATTATTTGTTATATATATTTAGTATAATATTCAAACATAAAAGATACGTTTATTAGCACGAATTATTAATAGTGAGTTAATTATTTATTATTATTTTACTTTTTTGTTTTTGTTTTTGTTTTCACTTTAAGTATTGATTTGTTTGTTTGTTTTGTTTTGGGTTTTTTTGTCCCTGCTAGAGGTGGGGGAGGGGGGGGAGGAGAGACCCGCTGACGATGCTGCGTGCGCAGCTCTCCGTCTGGAGCCTCTACGACGGGACCGCAATGAGGAGATAAATGGCACCCTTATCTATTTATTTGTAAGTATCACGGAGCTCGGTCATCGTTAATTGGGAGAGAGCGGCAAGATAAAACAGCCGCGGACACTTCAAAGGTAAGAAACGCTGGCGTTCGCCGCAGAGCGCCTTTATTTTCTGCACGAAATACATTAAAGGACCGGAGATGAAGCGGGGTCAACCACCGGTTTTCAGATCTTTACGTCGCTGAAACGTATAATTCGTTTCAACCTCATCACGTAGACGACATGTGAATTGTTCCAGGAGTGTTGGGCTCTCGGTTTTCAAACGTAACAAAGCGTTTTTCCTCGTTTCCCAGGCGATTGCGCAGCAGCTAGCTTGTATCGCGTCTGACAGCGCGTTAAATTTACGCCAGCTGAGGGTGATAACAGGTTATTACTGAGCTCCGGGAGCCCTCCGTCCCTGCCCCGGTTACCGCTTTAATGTCAGCGGGGCTTTCGTGTTATTGCGCGAGGGATGTGCGGGGATGTGCGCGCAAGCCTACCGCTTTTCAAGGCGAGCCGTCGGCGGCTGGCTGCGGGCGCCAGACACACCAGGGACCGGGCTCACAATACCGTGCATATCTCTGTGGGAGCACGGCGACGCTGGGTGCAGGGACACAGAAATGTGGAAGGAAGACAGGAAAATATCCCCAGATGAACCCGGCAGTGTCATAGCCGAGGTCTTTTGCAATAGCCTGGGCATTTACTTAAAAGAAGAAGAAAACGGCTCCTGCAGATATGCGCGCACACAGGAGGAAAACACTCAGCATGGTCTCCAATTTCCGCTCTTTCTTGTGTAATTTCTTGTTTATAATGTCCAGCTTGCAGATGCTGTGTATTTCACGTGGAAACAAGTGTCAAATTAAAGGAAAAATATAAACCTTTGACCCCTGCTGTTAAGAATGAGCGTCCAGTCCGTGTATAAAAGGTGGACACGGCCACAGTGACGTCACTAATTGGTTCATGGACATTTTGGGTATCACCGTGTTCTTGTTCTGGAGTCATACCAAAGGATGACGTGCTCAGTTATACATTGTGTAAGGATGGGACCTGACAAATCGTGAATAAAATCACCAGAAATGATATTTGAATCAATCGTGTGGTTGTGCAGACACATTTGATGTGTCTGTGACATTAGCATGGCGATTGTTTGGCGCGCTCGTGAGACGAGCAGAAGCATTAGTCATGCCAGCGCTCCATCGTTGATCCATCAGTCCTTTGTCTTCTGCTCATCCAAAGGCCAGTCTCAGTGGCAGGTGGTTTCTCGTCCTTCTCCCCAGCCACACTTTCCGTTTCCTTCTGCTGAGACGTATAAGGGGAGGTGCCCAGGAGACATCCCAAACAAATGCCCAAACCACCTCAAGCGGCTCTCTTCGACACTGAGTTTAGAATCTTCCCCTTCATTCAGAAAACCCCAATGAGGCCTAGATTTGGAGCTCAGTAACTTGCCGAGAGGGAAAATTGAGCCCTCTCCTGCAGCCAGGCCCAGGATCGGAGCATCTGCTGTCCAGCCTTCTGCCCATGGGGCTTGGTCAGGGTGCTCAGGCACAGTCGGAAGAAAAAAGCTCTCTGGGAGGAAAAAATGCAGAGTACTTTGCGTGTTTTTTTTAATTATTATTTGTAGTGAGAAGTTTTTATGTTTTTATGTCCACTGAAATGCTGACCTGCCAAAATCAGCTAAGATTCAAGCGAGTAGGCTTACCCTGGGAGTACACCAGGTATCCAGTCCTGGTTTTGGCTCCACTCAAAACCTTTGGCGCTGCAAAACATTTCAAAAGTGCCCGATTTTTCTATTTTGACAGCACTGAATCAAAATAGAGAGCAGGTGAGGAAGGCAGGAAGTCTGTCACACAACAGTATAAAGCACTGAGTTAGTTTTTAAAATAACAACTTCTGAAATCCTCCCCGTGTATTCTTGGACTTACTTAGCGAGGTACATTGATAAACTGCATGGGTGCATCACACAGACAAAGATCTATGCA
Source organism: Tylochromis polylepis (assembly GCA_015107715.1). Taxonomy (NCBI): domain Eukaryota; kingdom Metazoa; phylum Chordata; class Actinopteri; order Cichliformes; family Cichlidae; genus Tylochromis; species Tylochromis polylepis. The sequence goes on along the minus strand of VVHJ01014433.1, from coordinate 9,881 downwards.
AATGAACGTTGTGTAAATGCGCTCCTTTACCAAAACTAGGAGGAACTCTTTAGATGGTCTGTACCATCACAGTAAGCCATGTTGTTTTTCAGACAGTCCTATTAAAAATGCTCCAAAAGCACAAATAGAGATTTCCCATTCAGTGACAGCTGCTCGATACAGCTGTCTGTGTCAGGACACCTGTCAATCAAAGCAGCCGTGCCCGTCACTGTTGACCAGTATCCAAATAGATAACTTAAAAAAAAAAATGGCTCCAGTTCAGTTGTTATGAAAGGAGAAATCAGAGGAAGAGAACAAACCTGGTTTTTGTATCAGGCTGTAAACATGTTTATTTCTGCTGTAACACATTTTAGCCTCTTTTCCACTCTACTCTGACTCTACTCTGTTTTTAGAGTACTCCATTAGGTGGTAGTACCAGGTATCAGGTATTTTTTAGTACCTACTCGGTTCCTACTCGTTCCAAGCGAGCTGAGTCGAGCTGAAAATGTGTCGCAGGACTTTCGGGCCTCCTTGCTATAACAACCCCACCCACTTTGAGTTGGTACTCAATCGTAATGGAAAACGAATGAGACCGAAGTCAAGTCATGCAGAGCTGACCCAAGTAGGTGCTAGTAGAAAAGGGGCATAAGGGAACTGACTCGTTATTGGAACCATCCTCAAGTGGCCATTAGAGGAAGTGCAGTTTTGGCCCATGTCACAGCCCTTTGTCTCTTATAGAAAGTGATAATATCCTCACTCAGTGACTTAGATGAACATGAAAGTGATGTGAATCATTTCAGTCTTCAGACCTCGACCCAAATAAACACGTGGAAGACTTTGCACCGACTTTGGTCCAACAATGTAAATAGAAGCTGTTCTGTTTTTTTTCACGGTTTCCTTTAAATTGCAATAACATTGATTAGTGTTGTACTAAATAAACAAATACTGAAGCGTACATGTTAGCTGTACGGTTCTTGTCTTAATTAATGTGTGCACTTCTAGCACAGTCCATAAACCTTGTTTTAGCCTGAATGAAGATATTACTGAAGGTCGTCACACTTTACATGCTTAGTGTTTTACATATTCATTGCGTTTCAGGCAGACCTTATGTTCATTCTGCGTGTTCATATTGTGGTGATTGCAAAAAACCCCCCAAAAATGCCATTTGTGACCCACCCATGCATAATAATTACTGACCCTGAGGTGCAGATTCTCGCTGTAAATGTATTTTAATGCAGTTGAATCGCTAAATAATCACCATCTAAACTGGATTTCTCACTGGCAAACTGGTTAAAAATGCGACACAGTGATCATCACAGTGAGTGTTCCGGTGCTAAATTATTGTTATTGTGAAATTTGACTGATTGTGGCATTTAGGGGATCAGCTGGCGGACCACCCGCTGAATAAAAGATGAGCTGCACTGATGTGAAAGCAGTCTGCATCGTGATGAGGCTTCTGTGTGTCTCTCTAATGAGATGTAATTGGCTACTGGAGCGGAGGGGTGTTGGGAGCGATGACCTTTTAGATCATCAGTCGTGCTCTATCCATCCCTGGTGCTTTCGTGTCCTCTGGTATAAAAGCTAAATCAAACCCACAACAAGGGGGTAGAAAAAGAAAATAGTCCCTGTAATGTATGTCGACTGCAGCGCAGCTTAATGCAATTTAAAGTCAAGGCGTTGTTGTTTTTCTCTCTGCTGTTGACTTACTACAGTATACGTTCCACCAATGAGGCAAGGGGGGGGAAAAAAGAGAGGAAATGTGGAAATCATTACAGTAACGGGGACAGGGGAGGGATCTTATTTGGCTCTCTCAGTTGGGTCTCCTATTTACTCAATTAGCTGTTACTGGCTGGTGAACACAGACCTCTCCCAGATGACGTGTGAGATTTTAAATGTGCCGCCGGTCTTATCGGCGTGAAGAAAACATGCTCTGTGCTCATTCAGACATGGTTACAGATTTGTTTGTGCTGCGTGCTTCCTACATTAGCTCATATATCATGAAAATTGCATTATCCTGGAGCTGTTTTTAATAGCTTAAGCTACTAACTCTGTTATCATGTGGGACTGCAGATTCTGTTAGCGAGCTAGATGTGGGACATTTAAGCTAAGGTTGGAAATATGCTGTGTCCTGTCCTGTTTACAAGGTGTTGGATGTAGCCGGAGGAGCTGGCAGTATTTTTGTTTTTTCTGTTACACCACAAGTCCACGGGTTTTGTGAAATTACTTTAACTTATAATTTAAGTTACAGATGTCTTTAGTAGAGAAAAGGTGTTATGGATTTTACATTTTACTTGGTGGTGGGCCGCTGAGAAATATTTTAGGTCTCATTTCAGCATTTTATTATTTTTTATTTTAAATCCATCGGAGAGAATGGCATCAGCTGTGATCACTTTACATCCTGTGGCTCTTATTTTGAAAGTTTAGTAGCAACTTGCCCCATCTGTCCTAGCTTCCACGTCTGAAAAGCGAAACCAGTGCAAAGCGCCTTAAACCTGTGTTCTTTTTAATGACCAGCAAGGGGTGCCAGTGCTACAAAAAGACTTCCTGTCTTATCGAGGTTTCTCGCGTGACGTCACGCGTACATTGCCTAAGATTTGTCAGTGGGCCAACCACTGGTTTTTAAGGGGAAAATGTGTATTTGCTGGCTCATGTTGGGTGAAATCAGTTGCAAAAAAGTTGCTGTACCAAAAACCTATTGGTGATTGCTTTGGTTCCTTGCTGGTGCCCACTGTTAACTCTAGCTTTTCATCTTTGTCAGCAAATACTCGCCAACTACCAGTCAAGCATTAGTAAAACTCGAAAAAGCGTGACGCAAACTGGAAATGGAGAGGCTTTGCCTTCAAAATAAAAGCTGTTCTTCAGTGCTGGAGCCAACATATTTCCAAAAGTACACCCTTTACTTTGAAGGCTAATGGATCCCGTTTCCAGTTCATGGTGCACATTTTACAGTTTCACTACAGCTCGGAGAGCCGCTGGACAATGTCCGCCACTTCCATTTAAGCTACGAGTCCGGCAATGTGCTGCCCACCACAGTATTCGCAAGAAGTTCTTTACCAACCAGATGGGAAATTCATGTTTTTTCCTAGCGACTGGTGGTTTCCAGGGGATCGCTGACTGGTCTGTAGGTCTGTGTGACTGGGGCTTTAGCAGTCATTCTCCTGTATTGTCACTATTTTAGTCATAAAGGAGAAATATCGAGGGAACGCTCATTGGCATGTTCACTTAGCATTTCCAAAAAACCAAAGTTTAGCTCGAGGTTTCTTAACTTCACTAACCACCAGGTGATGTCATAGAGGGTACGTCCAGCTTTTATTCTGTCCATGGATATCGTTGCAGTCCTTGACATTATTCAGATGCGTTCAGAGAGGATCTCATCCCACCCAGTGTCCAACTTCGCCGTGTTGGACTGCAGCTAACCGCAGTAGTGCGCTGTAGTAGTAGTAGTAGTAGTAGTAGTAGTAGTGAGCTGGAGGGTCACTTTAGCAAGAACCTGCAGTTCGTGGAGAGCTGGTACAGTGCTGCTACGCTGAAGAACAGAAAGAGGACTAGCGTCACCAACAGCAGTCCAAGAAAGACTCCAGCAGTCGTTAATTATATTGCTCTGCCCTTTGTCGCAAAGGGGAAACTTACAGAAACCATATTATTAATAATTAATCTAAGGTGTGTATGTGTGTGCCTCTTTTCATGGCATGTGGTTTTTAGTATTGCTGGGGGGAAAGCTAACAGCAAAATGGCAGCAGTTTGGCAGCAGATTCATAAGTTGATATGACCAAAAAGCCGAGATAACAATGCTTCTTCTGTTACTCGCTCCCCCTTCTGTTATATTCAGGGTAGTATTCGTTTGAAAGCTTTTATCGATTGCTGTTAAATTTAATAAACTTGTCGGCTCCACTGTGTGTGTGACGAGCACTCGCACTGAGAACAGTATGCAGTAAAGACGCTAACATTCAGAAGAAATCGGAGTAGTTTAGGTAAATTGCGTTATTTTTATCCAGCGGTCATTTATCATCTTATTAGATTACAAATGAAATGCATTTATATGTCGGATGCGATGTTTGTGAAATTTTAATTTACAAAGTTAGGAGAGAAGTTTAAGTTGAGCCTGATGTTTCCTTACACATAAAATGACTCCCAGTCTTTTCCTCACAGTGAGAAATGCAGCTTATTAACTTAACACGGGTATGAGACTGGGACTTGATTTTAGCAAACAGCCAAGGTATCGTTATCTAATCAAAACTAAACGAAAAATTGAATGAGTGTGCCTTGGATCAAAATAACATCTTCAGATTCCTCGATTTATGTAACACAGAGTCTAAACCCCGGAGAGATTCACTTTACTTGGGGGGAAAGCATCAAAAGCTGTGTAAAAGTGATTTAATGTTTGCTGAATAGTTCCAGGGCCTGAAATTTATATTTTAGAATTGGGGGGGAATTCCCCCTTGAATGCTTCCCACAGGGAGGATTTATACTTTGTGGGACTTTAACTACAGGTCTCATATGGTCCTATTCTTACCTCAGAATGTGTTTTTCCTTTGTTCTTCTCCAGCGAAAGCATTTCTCTCGTTTCCGTCTCTGTTTTGGCAGCTTTGTTTGTTTGTTTGTTTTTTTATGATGACTGTATTGTCCTCGTAAGAAAGGAATAAAACAAATTCAATTAAGCATAGACTCAAAAACTAAAACTACTCTTAGATTCTGTTTAACTCAACTTAAAAGTTAAATCTGAAGCTGTCGAGGCGGTGCTTACATCTTCTGATGTTCGGTTAGATGTGGTGTAACTTTGTATCTAGCTCCTTGGTGTTATTGTTTTAAAACGAACTCCATATTCTTCCAAACTCTGGTACACGAATGATTCTGTCTCCGGGTAAACGCCCGTTGACCTTGAATAACCTCACCTGGTTCCTTGATGCTGCGTGTGGGCGGAGCCTGAGCTGAGACCCGCCCACAGCGTAACAGAAAACGGGTTTGGTGTTTTCTCACCAGCAGAAACGGCTCATTTTGGAGCATTTCTTCATCCTCCGTCTGTCTCGACCTGACCAACTGAAGATCGTGACACCGCACACCCACGGGCTTTTATAGCAGGCGTGATGGCCGCATCAGTTCATCGTCTTACCCTGATGCATCCATCACTCTGGACCAGGGTTAATCTGGACCCATCAGACCACATGACCTTGTTCTGTTGCTCCAGAGTCTGATCTTTAAGACCCATGAGAAATTTAAGCCTCTTCTTCTAATTGGCCTCACTGATAAGTGGTTTTCTTGAGGCTACACAGCTGTTTAGTTCCTCTTCACTTTGTGCTCTTACGCATGTTTAATAGTCACAGTGAGTTTCAGATGTAGAAGTGAACGCTGATCACAATCATCCAGGATTTCTTTCTCAACCACATTTCTGTTGGGAGATGATGATTCATCACCGTCCTTCCAGGTTTAATAATGCATTGCACAGTTCTTAACTCAGTTTCAGTAGACCTGTCCTTGGTAGTTTTCTTTGCTTGATGCAGGCCAATAATTTGATACTTGGAAAACGGGGTAACATCCTTTCCTCAGAGCTACAGGAAGAGGGGGGGGGGGGGGGGGGAAATTTTTCA
>VVHJ01014426.1:18297-33932 GCA_015107715.1 Tylochromis polylepis | reverse complement strand
CCTCTAGTGGAAGAGAATGTAATTGTTCTGCCCGTTACTCACGCCGGTCGCTTAGAGTACCAATCAGGTGGAACCAGATAATCTTCCACGGCACACCTGATCATTTCTCGCGGCACACAGTGGTTGGGAAACACTGTTCTAGACCATATTCATGTCAAGGCTTTTGTGAATAATTGATAGATTACTCGATTACTAAAATAATTTTAGTACTTTTACTAGTATTTTTTAATACTGCAGATATTTTATCCACTTTCAGTTACTTATACTTATCTTTTTAACTTATTCAGTCATTTAATTTATAATTGTGTATATATTGTATATTTTAAGCATTTTTATCTTATTTTCTTGCCTATTTATGTTTTGTTCTTATCTTTAACGTTATGCTGCTCTGTTGTATCGGTATCTCAATTGCCCCTCGGGGATAAATAAAGTCTTCTGATTCTGATTCTGATAATCAATAGCTGCTGCCCTAATGATTTTATTCCAAAACTGCAGCTAAATGAGCTTATTTGGTATTTTGTGTTTTGTTTTTTTTATTATCAATTTTCTTCTTACATATCCTGTTTCTCTTTTATGGCTTAATGGTTCACTCCATTCAGCATCACACAGGGAGGCTTCAGCACACGCTGAACGGATATATCACTTGCGTTCACACCCGTGGGCAATGTAAAAGGCCTCCATCTGACATGCATGCAAGAAAAGATCCAACTGGGGGAACTGGAGAATGCCTCATTGGTTTAATACAAAACAACTTTAAAAAGACATCTAGAAAAATTGCCCTTTTGAAATAGGAAACGCTTCAACCCAATACGAGAGAATATTACATTTTGTGAATACTGAGAGGGCTGTGATAGTTTTGTTCTCATAATAAGGACATCACTCTCCCTCGTTCCATGCGCTCACCTCCCCCTGTGTCCATCTGCCCTCTTGTCTCCACTCGCCAAATGTTTGTGTCCATCGCCAGGGGAAAGGACTCCCCTGCCCTCCCATCGGTCCTCCTTCTCCTCGCTGTGGCTTCGTTCTGATGACGACAGGCTCAGGTTGGATGGGGTGGAGGTGGACAGGTGCTCTGTGCTGCTGTATACCTGGAGTTTAAGAGGAAAAAAGGTGGCATGGATTAAAGAAGAGTGAATAAATTTTTTTTGTCCCACAAACAACCAGAGGCATTTCATTAACCAAGGGATGACACCAAAACAAAGAATCTTGCTTTGTTCCATGAACCAGGTATTAATATTGATTATAACTCAGGAGTAGTAATGAGTACCTTGCTGAAGCGGTGGGCCACAGAGGAGAACTGTCGCAGCTCCAGAGATGATTCATCATCGTTGGTTTCATCGTCATCTGAGCCCAGATGACAGTAGCGCTCTGATCGGGCTGGAGGGGAACATGGTGACATGCAATAAATGATGACAAACTGGGAGCAGTTTCCCATCCAAATTAAAACTACCACCACGCTGCATTACTGCAAATTTAGCTCCTAAAAGCATCCATTTTCTGAGAGCTCATTCCCAAAGGACCGTCTCCTCCCAGGTTTTTAACAACATAGTGTGTCTACTTCATAAAAGGCCCACAGTCAGTAAATCCACATACTGTCAAAGTAGCTGGTGTCCTCCTCACTCTCTAGTTGTGGGATGAATTCAGCTTTCTGCCTCAGGAGACCGTTCCAGTCCAGGCCAAGGAAGAAATTGTGCATCTTTACCTCAGTGGCCCCACCTGGAGAAAGAAGTTATTAAATTCAAATATGGGCATTGAGGTCCCCGGACTTGAGTCTGAGTTTGTCTGATCCCCAGCCAGACTCTTTGTTGCATTGAGGCGCCTTGAGGCATCTGTTGTCATGATTTGGCGCTATGTAAATAAAACTGAACTGAATTTCATTCCATTCTCCTGGTCTCTGGCTTTGTGCTTATTGTAAAACTATTTATCTGCTATTTTCTATAAATTCAAGTCAATTAATAAGAAAACTTAAAACCAACCATTGAGTGCTGTACAACATAAGGTGCAATAAGACATTAAATGTCAACACTCAGTCAGGTTTAAATGTCAAGAGTAAAAATGAGTTTTCAAATAACTTTGAAGTGTAGCAGACTGTTTCAAAGTTTAGCTGCAGCTACAGCAAAGGCTCGATCTCCTCTGTGCTTTAATCAGCGTCCCGGTGCAACCAGAAGCATCTGGTCAGCTGACCTTAATGATCTTTTGAGAGTGTGCATAATTAAAAGGTCTGAAAAGTAAAGAGGCGCTAACACATTTAGTGACCTAAACACAAACAAAATCCGAACATCAATTCTAAAACAGAGGAAATATGAAGTGAATATGAAGTCCAAAATATTAAAGTCGGAAAGTCCTGGAGAGCTTATTGATTACTGTCAACTAGTCGACCCCTCTGTCTCTATGGGAAGCAATTTTATCAAGCCTGATTAATGTAAAACTCTATTCATGAATAATCTGATAAATAAACACACAGAAGACCTCAAATCATTCCTTATTGCTGTGCCAACTTTATGTAAATTCCAACACGTTCTCATCCCAAAACGTAACATACCGACGCTTTTGACAAATCGTCAGTATGTTACGTTTTCGGCCACCCAACACGTCTCTATGCTACGTAGTCGAAAACATGAGAACCGTTTGGAATCGATCTACTTATGTACTTTTTTTTTTTTACTTTCTCATCATGAATCGCTTTGGAAACCACTATCTGACATGATTAAGGTTGTGGTTAACATTAGGATTAAGGTTATGGTTAGGGTTAGGGTTAGGGCTGGAATACACAGCTGGATCGTGTGTTACCGCCGGGAGTGTCATTCTGATGGATTCCATCCACAATCCGGAGCGTATCATAGGGACGCGGACGGCTGCCTTTCGCGTAATATGTGACGCCTCGGGACATGACAAAATGTCGCTGTGTTACGCCTCGGGAGTGAGAACGGTCTCATAAATTCTTAACATTAAATCTCTCCACATCAGCCCTTGTGCTGACTATGACCTCCTGGTAAGCCATCCAGTGACTCATCTATCCCAGAAAGCACGTTTGTGCCTTTTCCTGGCCACCTCAGAGTCCCTCCATGGTGCGTCCCGAGGCCCGGAGAAGGTTTTTCATCCATCAGCAATTATGCTGTCACCAACCTGTTCCCAGGCGCTCCAGAGGGTTCTGCCTCAAAAGTCTGGTGATAAGGTCCTGAGCATCAGCTGGCAGGGCATCCTCTCCATCCGGCCAGATAATATCATCTGAAAACAGAAGTGAATGCAACGAAGGGGATTAAATGTATCTACAAAGCCCAGGGGACTGATGTGCCAAAATAGGTGGAAATACTGCAGAATTTTGAGGCGAAGACAAATGGATTGGATTTATGTGTATAAAAATAAATAACTATGAGTTAAATTTGAAGATTTCCTACCATTAACCACTTGACCAAAGAGCTGCTCTGGTGTGTCTCCAAAGAAAGGCACACAGCCCACTAGAAACTCATAAAGGATAATCCCCATGGCCCACCAGTCCACAGGCTTCCCATAGCCCTGCCTCAGGATCACCTCTGGAGCGATATATTCTGGAGTACCACACACCTGTAGACAGGAAAAAAACGAATAAAAGAGGAAAGGTGGATTTTAGATAAGCTCAAAATCAGAGGAAATGTTAAAAAAAAAAAAAGGACAAGCTGAGAAGAGACAAACCTGCTTGTCAATGAATTCTCTAGTATCCTTTTCAATGTGTCCTTCATACAAGTTGGTTGTCATGTTCATTAGGCCAATCTTTGAAAGTCCAAAGTCTGTCAGTTTAATATGTCCCATGGAGGTGATCAGCAAACTACAAAGGAAGGAAGCACAGAAATGTTTCATGTTACATCAAATGCTCGCCCTCAAAGCACTGGAATTTCATCTTTAGAGAAAAAAAATATCAAAGACTCAAAGTTTGAGAATATTCTGCTCTATCTTCAGAAAGATTCCATCTCCCTACAGATCACTGCAAGTTTAAAAATGATGAAAGCTTTTAAGTTCTTTAGTGCTGCCTGAAGGCTTCCATAAGAAAAAGGGGCGGAGGGGGTTGCCTGACTCACTTGTCAGGTTTGAGGTCTCTGTGTACAATGCCATAGTTGTGAAGGTACTCTAAAGCCAGGACGGTCTCAGCGAAATACATCCTGGCCATGTCCACAGGCAGAGGTCCACCGATGTTCTTCAACAGATTGGCACAATCTCCACCTTAAAAAACACCATCATGAGAAACGCTGTCAGGTCAGATGATTTAGACCTAAATGTGTACCTCCTATAGTAGATGTATAAGAGCTTGGTGTGCGTGTGTGTCTATGTGTCTACAGTCTGAGCCAACTGTACCTTCCACATACTCCATAACCATGCACAGGTGCCTCCGTGTCTCAAAAGAGCAGAACATGGAAACCACAAATGGGTTTTCAGCAAAGGTGAGAATGTCTCGCTCTACGAACACCTGTTGGATTTGATTTCTAAGGATCAAGTTCTGCCTGTAGATCTTCTTCATAGCGAAACGCTGACGAGTCTCTTTGTGGCGCACCAGAAATACGGCCCTGAGTGAGAGAAGAGAGGCAAAAGGAAGGGGAGAGGAATTAATGCAGAGGCAATTACAACACAAAGAGACACAGAATAAATAATCAGCAATGAGGAAAGCAGGGACATAAATTAAGAGATTTTGCAGTGGAATAAAGAAAAAAAAATCAATTGTGGCAATCACATAGTGGTAAATATCAGTTCAGACTGGAAATGAAACTAATAGCTAATTCCAGCCTGAACACAAAAATACTACAAAAAACACATCCACATTTTGCTTTCCGCTTTTATTTAGATCTCTGTGGTTCTCGGTGCGACTGAGTCAGTCAAATGCAAACAAAGAAGTCTGTCTTACTCACCCATAGGCGCCGTTGCTAATGAGCTTTATAGTCTCAAAGTCGCTCTCCAGTGGTTTCCTACGAGGAGGGGTGCAGGCTGCACGGCTCTGAATCACACAATCCCAAAGAAAGAGAAAGTGTGTGTGTGTGTGGGGTGGGGGTGGGGTGGAATAAAAATTACAGCTGCTGCATTACTTTTGGAGGATTTTTTTCACATTAACGAGAGCTCCATTCACCACTTAAACTGCACTGAACCAAGAATACTCTGCATGCTCTGCCAAATGGCATTTAATATTTCTTTGGTGCATAGGCCACAGCCTTCAAGTCCGTCACCCACCACAGTTTACCCTGTCACAGACACGATTCAGCTCTGCTTTTTCAACTGGAGCATCTTTTATGCGCGCATACAACCCAAAGTGCCAGAGAAAAGGGAATTAAAAAACAACAACAACAAAAATGATGCAAAGAGTAAGCTAAATCCACACAGTGGAAGGCTGAGGGCTGTGATTTTGGGAACCTGCTAATACACAGTGCTGTGGAAAAGTATTTGCCCATTCCGAACTTCTTAGGTTTTTTTACATATGCGTCACACTTCAATGTTTCAGATCAAACAAATTTTAATATTAAACAAAGACAACCCAAATTTTCTTAATTATGATTTCATGCATTAAAGGGGAAAAAAAAAGAAAAAAAAGCTATCCAAACCTGCCTGGCCCTGTGTTTAAAAAAAACAAAACAAACCCCAAGCAGTTGCTCCCTAAACCTAATAACTGGTTGTGCTAACCTTGGCAGCAAGAACTGCAATCAAGTGTTTGCTGTAAGTGGCAAAGAGTCTTTCACATTGCTGTGGAGGAATTTTGGCCCACTCTTTTTTGCAGAATTGTTTTATTTCAGCCACACTGGAGGGTTTGAGCATGAACGGCCTGCTAAAGGTCATGCCAAAGTATCTCAATCTGATTCAGGTCTAAACTTTGACTAAGCCACTGGACAGCTTTTATTAGGGTTCAAGCACTACAAGTGCAAATGCACTCTCTTGTATCTGCTCTGTTTATTATTTTGTTTTGGTTTTATTGAGCCATTCAGAGGTGGACTTGCTGGTGTGTTTTGAATCATTGTCCTGCTGCATAACCCGGGTGAGCTTTAGTTTAGGCCATGAACTAATGGCCGGACATCCTCCTTCAGGATTTTCTGGAGACTCTAGCTCTTTCTTATCGTTGAACCTCTGACCTTAACTGAGGCAACTGAGGACTGCATGTCTTTAGATGTCGTTCTAGGTTCTTTTGTGACTTACTGGAAAAGCATCAATGCAGGTCACTCCTGGGAAGGTTCACCATTGTTCCAAGTTTTCTCCATTGTGGATAACGGCTCACACTGTGGTTCACTGGAGTCCCAAAGCCTTGGCAAACTTTCCAAACTAACAGATGTCAGTGACTTTTTTTCCCCCCTCAGCTGTTTCTTTAAATCATAACACGGTGTGTTGCTTTTTGAGATCTTTTAGCCTGCTTCTCTTTGTCGGACAGCTTCTATTTAAGTGATTTCTTGATTCAGCAGGTCTGGCCATAACCAGGCCTGAGTGAAGCTTGTGAAATTAATCTCAATTTTTCAATAAAATGTGGTTAATCAGTTAATTAGTGATTTAACAAGGGGGGGGGGATTACTTTTTCACACAGGGTTAGGTAGGTTTAGATGTGTTTAGTAATAAAATTTGTTTGATGATCTAAAACATTTATGTGTGACAGATATGGGGGAAAAAGAAACAACTAAGAACACCGTATCAACAAAAGTTGCCTGAGATCTGAACTGTTAGCATGCCATCTGGTGACTTAAAAACTAGTAAGAGTCTTAAATAAAGCAAATAAATCTGTTCTAAAACTAACAGCAATATTTTTTAAAATAGGTGCGACATGAGCGCCATCTGTTCTTCCTCGGTCACTTTAGAGTTCACTGTATGTATTTGATAACTGTTTAGTGTAAGCTTATACCTGTACAGATGTTGCCTCTCCAGTGTCATCAGACTCCCTGCTCGCTGATCGGTGAATCGGGCTAGTATGCTCCAAATGAACCATCTCTGTAACGGCAGCAGACAAAACAGATCAAACTTCACTGAACGCCAGTGAGAACAATAAGATAGAATCAAAACAGCATATCAAATTAAATCACAAAACTGTCACTGTATCTTACGAGATTAGTTCACAATGATTCATTTAAGATGACTGCATAAGGGTTTTCCAGTTTATCTGAAGTAAGCAAGAATGAGGCAAAGTCTAAAAATAATTTTTTTTTTTTTTAAATCTGCACCTTCCAGGGGGTCTCTGGTAAGGCCCAGCTGGCTGATTATGTATCTGGGAATATCAGTTTTGATGCCTTGTCCTACTTTGGCTTGACCCTCTGCAGCCTCCAAACGTTGGTAAAACGCCTCTGGATCAAACTCCTGGATTAAAAAATAAAAATAAAAATAAATAAAGGAAAGACATAGTTGAGGTTTCACTCAAGTATACATTACTTTGTTGACATAATATGTAGAAAAGATTCAACTATTACATCGGGAAAAAGTGGATCAAACATTGCAATACAATTAAAAAATGCTGAAAAATGACAGGCCTGTAAAGCTGGAGCATCACTGGCACCTTACTAACAACAAACCCAGGATAGCAAGGTGAACTTGCTGTTGGCTTAGTAAACGGTAAGCTGGGTTATTATTACTGCAGAAACTAATCGCTACTACAAGATGTCATCATCATGTATCAGTCAACTCTCACACATGCGTGTGACAGCTCTAAGATGATGGACATAGTGTTATTACGTCACTCATAAACCTGTGATTATTACTGCATCAGTCAGTGAGTCTTACCAGACACTCCAACAGCCTGGCAGGCCTGGAGATGATGATGAGAATCTTCTTGACCAGTTTGGTGATGATGGTCACCTCCTCGCTCTCTGAGCGCTCATACGCCTGAACAGGACAAATAGTGATGGATTATCACTGTGACCTAATCCAACTGACACAAGCCATGAGCCACCACAACTCATCCAAAGGAGCTGTCTGCACTTCGGCCTGGCTGATATTTTTAGCATCCATTTCATCCCCTTACATTGTCTGGTGGTGATTCAAGGGCTCAAGGGCTGGTATTTCAACATGTTGCAATACTCACTGGATGCTCTGACAGTCTTATAAATAATGGAAAAACATTCGACTTTTTAACACTCGTTCTCGCTTATCTAAGACCAGCATCGCCTTGCCTTGGTTCAGAAAGTGTGTGATAGAGGTGGTGAAACAGTCAGAGGTGCGATTAGTCCGTGGTCAGTTTAAAACAAACTTGTGCCGTGCTAAACGTAGAAAAATCCATTTTTAAAGATTGTAAACACCTTTATGAAAAAGCAACACTAGCAAGCAAAGCAACATATGCATTTTAGCATGTGCAGGAGGGTCAAGATGCAAAACAATTTCTGTGCCCACAAAGAATATATTAATTAGAGAAGTATTATTTCACAAAATAATAATTTACACCACTGTTGTACTGTAGAATAAACAATCATTACACAATTGAACACTTGAACACTGCACACCCCTATGTAATAACATAAAATGACAGAACATTACTGACTGATGGAGTGGAATCGGGAGAATAAGAACAAATGAAACGGGCAATTTCATTTCAATGTTCATTGTCCTCAGTGCTGCTACAATACAGCATCCAATGTCCCAGAGGGCAATCTGAGCCACCAACAATAACACCAGCTAGAACCATCTTAGAAAGAACCAACACTGCCTGATTGTTTGAAAAAGAAAAGAACAGAAAGAAAAAAAATCTCTGTATGAAAAAGATGAAAACTCATTTACTAAAGCTGAGAGACACCCACCTCATGCAACAGCTTCTCCAATTTCTCCTGCAGCTCCATGAAGTACCTGGAGGTCACCAGGCCATTCTGGGACTTGTCCAGACAGTCTCTGGCGAGCTCCACCAGCTGGTGCTGAATGAATCCAAGCACACCATCAGCCAGGGGCAGAGCGGTGTCCGGGGAACACTCTGCAATGATGTCGAGCAGCCGACCCTCCATCTGGGCCGTCGCCTGGGAAACAAAAATGAAAGCCTTCATTTAAACCAGTACTGCATTCGTTTTTTAACCCATTTATGAGCAGCTGAAGATTTTAACTTTGATTATGAGACCTTCATACAGAAAGTGAGCTACCTTAGGAAAACGTTCTTTGTAGACGTGATTCATCATGACAATCTCATTGTCAAACACCCCACAGGTCCGTCCAGGGCTTCACAGGAAGCAGACAAAGGAGGAAAAAATAGAAAAACAGATAAAAACATCACATATTAAACGTCGATAATTTTTTTGCGCAAATGTCATTAACAAATAATGGGGAACTAAAATAAAACGAAAAGCAACAGAACTAATTGGCAAACTGAACTGATGAGAGGCATTAGATTAAAAATCAACATTTATGGCTTTACTGAACAGCCATACACACAACAAGCTATAACATTTTATGAGCACATTAACAATGAAAGTGTTTACTAACATTCTAGGTCATACATGCAGCATGTTTGACATGATTCAGATCAGGTTCTCATGTGCACCATCCACAGCCACACGTGTTGCACCCATAGGGCTTCGGTTACACGTGGACGTCTTTTTAAACCCTCCAAACGTTCCAAATCAATGTACTGTCAGCACAAATGTTAGAAACAGCAGTCCTGGGTGCTCCCCTACACTATGTTGCATACTAGAAATGACAATGACGTCAATACGTGACATGAACTTTACTTTTTCTGGGTAACCACAACAGTTGCACACGCAGTATGAATTTATTTCAGGGCAATGGCAACTGCTCAGACCACTCGGAACTACTTTCGAGCTTCAAGAAATCCTTTCACACAACTTGTAGAGCAAATTTAGAACAACGGCAACACCTGTCAATCAGCTGCTGTTATAGGCAACGCGTGCAGAAATTTAGATGCATCATTAACAACTATGCAAAGGTCAGGTGAAACCCAAGGGGGGAGTTTTCTCTCCAGTGTAATCGTTAGAGAGTTACCCAGATGTATTTATAGAGTATTAGTGCACACATGGAGTGCGAGTTACTGCATGTGGCAAAGGCATGGACACGTCACCAAAAAAGCAACCACATCCACATGCTGCCAAAAATCCTCCCCAGCCTGTCATAAAAACTCTACAGCAACCTCAAAACAGCCTGCCATTGCAGCTATTCAGCGGGATGGGTCCAGCAATGCCAAATGATGAGGAAATGTTTTATTCTAATCCAGGGGATCACGCATAAATGGCACGGAGGGTTTTTCCAGAGCCACGTTAAATAATTATCCCACCATATTCTTTCCAGACAGTATTTAATTTATCTTTTTATAATCACGTGCGAAATATCTCCTGAAAAAACAGTAAGCCTAGTTTTGTTAGACCGGGGTGAAGTGGCAGCCTTACCAAACAGGGAAGTGCTCATTCACGCACTCTTTTTACAACACTGTAAACACGTAACTACAGCTACTTAAGGTGGCAAGCTTCGTGAGCTTAAACCTTAGCACAGTCTTCCCACACTCACTGTATTACTGTTTAACGGGTTAAAGTTATTTTATTCATTATAAGCTTTGATTACTTGGCGAGTACGTAGTTAAGCAGCAGGAACGAGCAGCATGTTAGCCACGCTAGTACAAGTTTGAGGCTTTTATTTTATACCCTGTTATTACATCTCGTCTTTCGGTTGTTGAGAAAATGTGCATAGTTTAACACCAAATTTTTTATTTTAAAAAAAGGGAAACTTTAGACACATTTGACTAAACTTTCTAGAGCACAGTTCAGATTAAATATGGTGCATATGATCACACCAGTGAAGAACCACCTTGATTTGAAACATGCTACAGGAGCACAACAAAGTGCCACTCCTTTCAACTAAGATCAGGAAACTCAAGCTACAATTCAAATAAGCTCACCATCAGTAGATGAAAAATGATGCCTGGTCTGATGAGTTTCGATTTCTGGTGCAAACATGATAAAGAGTTCACTGTATTCAAATGGCCTCTATAATCACCAGATCTCAACCCACTGGAGCGTCTTTGCGATGAGGTGGAATATGAGATTTATATCATGGCTGCACAGCCGACAACTTTGCAGCAATTGTGTGATGCTGTCATGTCGATGAGGACCAAAATCTCTGGGCAATGTTTCCAGCACCTTGTTGAATAAACGCCGCAAAGATTTTAAGGCAGTTGTGAAGGCAAAAGAGGGTCCAGTGAAGTACTACCCAGATGTATCTAATGAATTGATAAGTAAGTGTATATAGCATGTAAGTACAGCAAGTATAATAAGCCTTTAATAGCACTTAACAGTTTTATCTTTGTGCTTAAGTGGTGTGTGGTGAGCTGCTTTATACAACTGCCACTGCAGCACATAATTAAATCTGTACAAGACTGACGCCAGTCGGGAGGATTTCGGTTCCACCCTTTCAAAACAAACTAGTATATTGACATTAACCGTTGGCCCAGTGAAGTATGACAGAAATGTTTGTGTAACAGAAACAGTCTAATGCTACCTGAGACTGCGTGAGCGGACCCTGACAGGGGGCGCAGGGTGGGCGCCTTCTTCATCTGCAACACTTTCTGGGCTAGGAAAATGTTTGAAGAGGAAGTGAAGATCCTCTTGCGTGGGTTGAAAGGGCAACTGGTGCAACAACTCCTGGGAAGAAGAGGACTGGGAGGGAAAAGTGGAGAAGAGGTAAAAAGAGGGGAGTAGGGTCAATGTTTAAGTTATAGTTAATGATTCTTTTTTTAATTAAAGAAATAAAAACCAAACCAAGCAGTTAATCATTGCTGCTACCACTCTTATCTATTTTTATTTAAATATTCATACGTAGGTGGGGCTGTGCTTTGATTATCTAACATCCTGTGTTAAAAGGCTTCCTCTGGTAAGAGTCACACGTCTGCTCTCTCAGACTCACTCTTTATCCTGTTAATACCCGAAGTCTTAAAGGCTTTCGTGTTCCACTACAGATCTGAATTTGATGCACCACCTTATATGGACATGCAGAGAGTTGATTCATCATGAATCCCTTCCTACATGAAAAGAAAGACTCAGTGAACTTTCTAGATACCCAAAAGCATTTTTCAGTAGGAATTTGCCCTTTTCACACGGCACACATGGAGCATCTACTGCCATGGCGTCCACGCATGTGTGAATGTGTTTTGTTTTTTTTCTTTCCAAGTCAGGACGTGTGACACACTGCCTGGAATTTATGACAACTCCCATTTGGCTAGGATCTTGTGTATCCCAGGAAGAGCAGAGAGAGAAGAGTGGCTCATTGGCCAGAGGAAAAACAGAAGAGCCAACGAGAAAGAAAAGCAGAGCAAGACAGTGAGAGACGCCGAAAAAAGAAAAGAAAGCAACAGAGCAAGGACGTGACAGAGCAGTGATAGGAAGGTGGGGGTGGAGGGGTTACGCTGAGCAGGAAACTAGAGACTTGTCAGAATCGACTAAGAGCTGCATAAAGACCTCACTGACAGCAGGCCTGAAAGGGGCATTGTGCAGGGAGGGCTGACTTCACCGTCTCAAAGCCATGTGGTTGGCCATACAGAATTTCAGCAGAGACGCAGGAGCTGGGTATTGTTTTTCTTTTGAGCCAACCGCAGGTTCAGTGATGGCTTTCGAGATAAGATCTTGATAGTCACCATAGAAAACATCGGCAAACAGCTGACGGGTATAGTTGGGCAGCACAAAGTCTGCTTGCGGTATTCCCGAAAGGAAAAGCTGAGTAGGGAAATGCGAAATGTGGTCCAGCCCCTGCTCGGGTGTGATGTCATTCGGGAAAAAGAAACTGCAAATTTCAACGGGACCGGTGTTATTGTAATGATAAGCTTCATTATTCCCGTACTTTCCCCTCAGTCAAAAGCGGACACGCTGAGATCAACTCAGTTTGTCTCGGTGTGACGTCATTCGATTAATGATGGACACACGGTAAATAATTCACACAACCTCCTGTGTTTTGCTTTCCACTTTCCCAAGTTTTTTGTTGAATAGGAGGTAGAGAAATACACCGTTATGAGGAAACTTTTATGTCTTTTGACTTTAAAAGAAAAAAAAGTTTACTTTTTACCACATTTAATACCGTTTCAATAATTCCGGGAAAACTTTGGGAAAAAGGCATCTGAGGATTAATTCTCATTTCCTCTCCAAGGTGGAAAATATTACACATGGTCGATGATTGAGGGATTCATCATCCTTGGACGCATGGCTGTCTGAGTCATTAAAAAGGATACCAGCATCCATCTCCAGTCAGCTGCTTTGTATAAACCAACCGGTGCCCCAAGCTGTCAGTGTGAAGTTTTCCAACCATTTTACTGTATCAGTAAAACTAATTAGAATCAAAAATATATACATTTGTAGCGATAATAACTTTAAAGCGGTAATAATGCTCTGCAGATGCAACGAAAACAATCATCCAAACCCCCCGTAGACTTAAAAGCTAGTTGTAAAAAGTTGGCAGTCTGTTTCCTTGCCAAGGAGGTCACAGTTAGTCTGGATTTATGTCGACTGCAACTCAATCCGAGAAAGACAAGCTGTCACAAAGGAAATGGCAAAAAAACCCCCAAAACAACCAAAGACTAAAACCACAAACCTCTTCTCTGTTGCTGTTTATGCCCAGTGGCCTGGTAAGTTTAAAGTGAAGTTCACAAATTTTTTTTAAATGATAAAACACAGTAAAGATTCCTTTTCTATGAGCAAGACAGCTTGTCAGAGTGACTTCAGTCTATGTAATGTGACGCTACTTCTAAAATATCTCACAACTACTGTGGCAGTTTTGTTCTAGTATTCCTTCCTTGTACGGTATGTGCAACAGGCTAAAACCAGCCAACAAATAACACAAGCCAATTCTATTCATATTCATATTTTTGGCTAATTACTGCTTTAAAGTGGTGTACACGAGAGACGAGCAGTGATTTTGTGACCAGCAATCACAAAATATCAACAACAACAACAAAAAAAGGTAAAAATTACAGGTAGCAATGGGAAGAGTGGCTCCACAGTGGAGCGGATCTTTTTGCTTTTCACATGAAAGATCCCCAGTTCGATCCCGGCAGAAGACAATTCCCTGTGGGGTTGCGTCAGGATAAAAACTCCAATCAAACATGCGGAGATACCCACTGTGTGGCAATGCCTTGCTAATAAGGGAGAAGACAAAAGTAGGACAGTTAGCAGACTGTGCTAAAGACTTAAACTACTCAACTCTGAAACGAACTATTGAAGTGACATTCAGTGGGAGTGAGGGACACTGTTGACTGACGCAAAAAGGGGAGGAGGTTATCTACATAACCGAAGCCTGTGGTGTCCAGCGACCAGCTGTCAGCTACAGAGTGATGAGCAAATCTAACCAAACCATAACTTCTGAAATTTTCTGTGGCGTTCTAGAAATCTGCTTCTAGACCAAAATCTTCATTGACGGCAAACCGTTCCTGCTTCAGTGCATGAAGATGAGCACAGTTTCCACTTAGTTATCACTTTTGACCTTATGACATGGTGCTCCATTATGCTGAAAGATGCACAGACTGTCACCAAATTGCTCCAGGACTACTGGGAGAACTTGGGCTTTTGACATTTTCAGTATGGTCAATTCTTGTACTTGTTCATCACTATATCAAAGAAACATGGAAAAAATAATCCAAATAAAATCCAAAGCTGCAAAAGTGTCTGAGACACATAATTTGTACCACTGCACAAACTTTTAGCTATGACTATATGTGCTACACTGCATCAAAATCATAAAATATGGTCAAGATGTAGCACATTTAAGGAATGGACTTGCTCTCTAAATGGGTCTACTGCAGGGGTCTTGGACCAGCAAAAGCTCCAATCCTGTCCACGGGATGGCTTTGGAAAATATGAAGGATGGCATAAATTTTAAAACTGCACCTTCACAAGTTCTACAACTTTAGCTAACAATACAGACCTACCCCGTGGCCATTCATACCACAGCAAAGTAATTAAGTAGCAGACAAACAATTAAATGTCAGATATTTGCCTGTTTTGTTTGTTTTTTCCACCATCTACTACAGAAATACTCAGAGATTAAATGTGTGGGCAAACTTCTTTACACTAACAGAATGGGGAATTTCACTGGTCCGGCCCGCTTTAGATGTGCGCGTAGGTCACGATGTAAAATGAGCTTGATATCCCTGGTCTACTGTGAAATCAACAATCATTTATAGGCAGATTTATTACGCTGCGTAAGCTGATGGGCTTTACAGCTCAGTTAGTCAGCATCGGACGTTTACGACACACCACAGTCCTGTAAAGTGAAGAACTAAATGTCCCCAAGGTAGTGGTTTAGAGAAAGGTTGAATATATGATGATGGAAAGAGGTGACAGACAGTAAGAGATACTTCTCTGCTTACAGATACTGATGAACTCGGTGCATTTGTGCAGTATCCAGAGGAGGGAACAGATGCCACCGACCACCTTCGCCCATCCGCCCTGCTAAAACACACACAAACAAGCACACACAAATAACAAGCTGCTCAGTGGAGGCTCATATGAAAACCTTTATGTCCTGTTGGCTCATTCCAATCTTCAAAGCCTAAAAAGGCCAACAGACAACATTTGATGTTTGAGTCTTAGAAAGAAGAAGAAGAAGAAACAGCAATTAAGTTGTTTTCTTACCTTTCAGTCCGGGCCAGTTGACTACACAGATGCAAAAAAAAAAAAAAAAAAAAAGGGAAGGGGGGGAGGGGGGGAGGGGGGAAAAAAAGAGAAAAAGAAAAAAAAAAAAAG
>VVHJ01014423.1:4182-20781 GCA_015107715.1 Tylochromis polylepis | reverse complement strand
CCGAATACTTTTGCAAGCCACTGTAGATGTCATTACTTGTTGTAGTTGTTCTCAGGTTTATTCTATGTAATTTTAGTTATTGTAATGAAATTATTATCAACAGTTATCAAAAATATCCTTGGAAATCTTTTCATCAGATTTTCTTTTTTTTTTCTGATTTTGACAGACCCGTGAAGCACTGCTGGATTCTTTCAGGAAAAAAGTAAGTGAACCACAGCTTGTTTGTAAGTTACCACAGTGACTGATAATGAATGATGCGCTTCTTTTTCCTCTGTTCTGCAGGCTCCACCAGCCATCAGCGAAAGCTCCACAAAGTCGGAAACAACAACTAAAAAGTCCTAAACAACACCTGTACACATGTATACTCACAAAACACTACATTTAAAATTCAAATGTAAATGAGCTACATTTACTCTTTGGTGTGACTATTTTTGTTGTTTATTTTGGTCTATTTGCAGTAATACAAGTCAGAAATTGTTTTATTTGTTATGTATATATCTGTGTTTCTTCGTTCAGTATACATATTAATATGAAATGTGATTTAATAATACTGTACATTGCATGTTTTAAACAGCACCTAGCAGTGCAGCACCAAGCTGAAGGAAAATTCAACTGAATGGATAGAAGAGAACCTGTGTGAAGACTTTTTTTCTGTAAATGTGATTCGGGCTTACATCTTGCTTTCAGTTTTTAACTTTTCTTTGTCCCGTTCTGCCCACTCCTCATCTGTGTCATCCACTGAAATCCCTTCTCGGGCTGCTAGTTTGCGATAAGCCTGGCACTCTATCTCTGCTCTGTAGCAAACAAAAACAAGACCATTTATGAGTCATGTACAAGGATTATACTATATATGGGTTATTGTTATTAAAATTACAAGAATGTGAGAACCGGGCTTTATGTCATACTTTTTAAGGAATCGAACACAGTCTTGGTGTCCGTATATCTCAGCTATTCGCGCTGGTTTGTCTCCACAGCAGTCCTCCTTATCAATAGGTGCATGGAGAGAGTGCAGCAGCCGCAGCACTGCCAGCCGACCAGACTCTGCAGCAAAATGGGCAGGGGTCCACCCATACTCTGTCCTCAGGCACGGTCTGGCTCCATGCTTCATAAGTATCCTCACCATTTCTGTGTGTCCTATGGAAAAATATAATTCGTTTGTGAGCAAGTTAAGAATATTTCTTTCAGTGAATTAGGGCTATTGGGAAAATTAATCAATATTGTGCAGAGTGTAAGCTAGAAAGGGCACACATTTTTCTAAACGTTTTCAGGGACCCTTCTTAAGGTTTTGGTTTCCTCTTACCGGGGAAATGTAGATGGTACTGTTACAGACTGATCATCTGCTGGATATCTCAGGGTCATTTGAACCAATGTTCAGGATGTATAATGTATAAAATGCATTCATCCTGGCTATTTCGCATAGGTGACAAAAGTACAGACTGTCTTTACTTAAGTAGAAGTACAGATCCCTGTGTTAAAAATTACTCCAGTAAAACTTGAAGTACTAAAGTAACTTCTTTACTCAAGGAAAATTGAAAAAGTATAGGCTCTGAAATGTACTCAGAGAAAGAGAGTAAAAAGTAGCTCAGAACAGTTCTACTAACCATTTTTGTACAAAGGTTAGTGAACCTTGTGCTATATTTATGTAACAATAAAATAATATTAGTACACGAGAATACAAATATTATTCAAATCTAAATTCTAATGAATGTGCTTAGTTTGAATCTATTATGTAGGACACGTGCAGTGAAAGGGAATTTAAAAAAATAACTATTTTCTGTTGCCTACATGGCAGAGGGTGACTTTGCCTCCACACCTAAATAGGAAAACGTGTACAGTCAGGGGTTACAGTTGGATTCAGCAGGTAGGGGAATCCTAAGATCTATGTAGTGGCTCAGCATAGGGAAAGCTCACAATAATTTCTAATGTGAGCTTCAGTAGGCTTTCTTAGTGTACATGATGTGATCAGCTGACCTGCTGCTCTTTGTGGATTTACACAACTGAATTCAACAAGATGTATGCAGTTTCACGAGCTACCATGGCTGATGTCCATCCACTACACTGACACTACACTGTTAAACTTATTTTATACCAACTGCAAAGTTGGTATAAAGTTAGAATTCAATGACTCAATCTAAGGCTCATCACCTTAAATGCAAATTCATCTCTGTTATGCTTGATATAACCTAACTCTGACCATGAGCACCACAGCCGCTGTGCACCAGTCCAACACAGTGCTTTACCGTGAATTCACCACAGTACTACAAACTAACCTGATTATCCTGCACATAACTACCCAGTATTTTCACACACATTTGAATAGCACAAAGTTAGTATAGCTTAGTTTGTTTTCCAGAACATTTCACAAAAGGAAAATACATAATTTATTAAAACACATCATATACAAATCTAATACGTGATTATAAATGATTACATTACATGCAAGCTTTAAATTTGCAGTTTACCAAGTGTCACTGAGTGGTCCTTACCTTTAAATATAACCTCTCTTCTTCCTCTCCTGTCCTCTGTCTTCCTACATCTTTCTACACCTCAGAGTGAAGTTATCCCTCACTCTTTTCTCTCCCTGTGAAAAACAGCAGCTGGACCTTTAGCTAGGAACACACTGTGTGACAAACTACACACAAACAGTTTGTGTGTTTTCTGATGTTTGTTGAGCTGATAGAAACGTTGAATATTTGGATTACCTGATACTAAAAAAAAAAGAAAAAAAAGTCACTCCCTTCATGCTTCTCCTCTTCTGTAGCGCTAGCTATATTCTGAAGTACCAACCACAACTTACAGACACCTATGAATCTGTTTTGAAAATGTGAGTAGTAGAAATGAAGTACAGATGTTTGCTTAAAAATGTAGGTGTCACAGCAGGGTTTGCTGGAGTTTTTGTGAATGGACCCAAAGGCAGACACTGAGGGAGGAACTCAACTTCAAACAAAAACGAGCCTTTATGCGTGGCTGATAACAGGGGTACACAAAGCAAGGTAAAGCGAACAGGGAAAAAACTAAAGCCTAAACTGTAAGAAACTATAACAGACTACGAAACCCTGACATGAACACGATTCTGCACAGGTGTATGCGAGAAACAATGAGTAATCAACATGGACCAGAAACATGAACATAACCTGAGCAGACTCGTGAAGGGTTTAAGCCTGACGTGACAGGGCGAGGAGGGTAAATACACAGACGACCCAACAAAGACTGAATGACAACACACAGACTAAATACACACAGGAGGGTAAATGAGGCAAGTGGAAACACCTGGGGAAACAGCTGACACAATTGATCAAAATGACACCACAGGGGAAGTGTAAATAAGCACATAGAACATGGAAACAAGACTTTCAAAATAAACAGGAAACATGACAAGACACAGACGAACTTGACAACATAAACCACGCAGACCTGAAACATGACAGGTAGACACATGAACCAACAATGGAGACTTAACACAGGGGTGATGACACAAAGGAATCTAAATAAACAAAGAACTATAACTGAGCAACCTAGGAGCTAAAGATAACTAAATGAACCAAAACATAAACAAAGAAAACCCAGAAACAAAGGAACTCAAAACATTCGGTCACACGACCCAGGACCGTGACAGACAGCAGGGAGAAAAAGTAAAAAAAGTAGTCCTAGAAATAAATACTCAAGTAAAGTACAGATACATGAAAATTCTACTTAACAAAGTAACAAAGTATATTTATTTTATATTGGGTCATTATCAGCAGAGGTTTTGGGTGAGACCATTGCGAGACCTTGCCTCACCCTAATTAGCTAGAAAACCTGAAAAGAGGCCTCTCCAATTTTGAAACCTTGGGAGATATTGACTGTGTGAAAAAGTCACCTTTCATGTAATGAAACACATGATCAATAGTGGGTCAATAGTGGGACAATGACCCTCTTAAGGGACAACTCGCATTAGGGCTTAAATACCTGGGACTCTCCATCATTTGGCCTCAGAACTGAAGAAGCTTCTCGGATGGGAGGCGAAACGTCTTCAAGAAAAGTCCAGTCACTTTTTTCCCCCCCAAGCTTTTTTTCCTTGATTCCTCTAAAAATAGTCAGGTACAAGGACTGGACTGAAAATGAGTAAAAAAGCAGCCAGTGTCCAAATAATGTTGAAAGACTGGAAAACTATTGCTGAGGTCAGGGTCACTGTAAAAAGCTACAAACAAGTCTGGCACCTTGGAAACAAAATATAAAGAAATTAGGTGTAGCGCAAAGCTTTTGCACAGTGCTGTACATGCCTAAATGTACTGCGTTTCTGCTATGTGATTGGCTGATTAGAAATTTGAATAACCGAGATGTTGAAAAGGTGTACCTAATAAATTGGCCATAGTGTGCAATCACAGTTTTAACATACCAGTACAAAAAAGACTGTGTTGAATATTTAGACATTGTACTAGCTGCAGCAGCTCACAACTCTGATTTTTAGCAAACTGCAAGGTTTGTCTGTAGCTCCCACGTTGGCTCTCTTTTTGTTTTGTTTTTTAGATGGCCTGAACCAGCAGGTGTGGGTAAATGCAGTTTCAGAATTTGCCTTTGCTCAAGCAGTGCAGAAATGGCTCCTCTATGTTCCAAATCGGATGGGTGGTGCATGACACCCGATATCCAGCCCCATCCTGGAGTAAACTGTAAACAATGAATTCAAAATAATACATTGAAAAAAAAGTTTTTATAAACTAAACTGTTTTCTTAATTGATACAAAGATGTCCATTGTCATTTTTAAAAAAATGAGATAAAGCCTAATGCTTAATAATATAGGGATATTATTATGGACATGTTAAATTGTAACTAATGTTTAACAGATAATTGTTATCCTCTTTTTAGATAATACACAACTGTCTTATTCATAGGTTTAAATATTGATGGTAATTTGCAGTGTTTTAGTATAGATTGAAATACCTGTGGAGTGCTGTTGATTTTTAAATGATTATTTCATTGTTGTTTCAATATTAACCAAGGGTGCAAAAGTGATGGAAAATCACCAGAATTCAACACTGATTCATTTTTAACTGAGGGTGAAAAATTGATATAAAATCATTGTTAGAGTTCAACATTGATTCAATATCAGACTCCAATAATGTGTCAATATTAACATAGTTTTAAATTTTGATGGAAAAATCGATGTCAAATTTCAATGTTGAATAAACGGAATCGATTTAACACTATTTCAATGAATTTTCGCTATCTGGGAAAGGACGTTTTTTGTCAAGATTTTACAGAAAGTGGCAACTTTATGGCTATTATTTGGCCAGTGCATTGGTAAAAAACTGTTTTAAAAACCTTTTTACTAAATGCTGTTTAAAATATTAAGTATTTAGTGAAAAGGCAGCTCTAGGAAAATATTCATGAATTCCGACTTTGTGCCTAAATCGTTTGTACGCACGATATAAAGCGCAGTCTAGTGCACTGTGTGGCGACACTAACGATTTATGCTGCGTAAACAGCGTACACATGGCCTAATGACAATTTTTTTATGGCGCAAATTCTTGTTGCCATTAGAAACAGAGAATGGAAACAGGTAATTTGAGCCCAAGACTTGCGTATTCACCAGGAGACAAGGATACGGCTCATCTCCACTTATTTAACGAACTACCTTTAGCCGCTGCCCAGTGGAGAGGTGTCTTGCTGTACCAGTCGATGTCTTTCTGGTTGGGATTGCTCTTATTTCCCCTCAGAAGCTCCTCAACTTGATCATAGTCGCCTGCTGCTGCAGCTTGGTGCAACGCTGACATTTTAACCTAGCAACAGTGGATCCTAGCAACAGATCAACACAACAGGGCTCCTAACCTGAAGGTAAAAACACGGAAAGGAAGCCAGGGCGTTTCCCCTAAATCATTATCAATATTGTTATTCAAACACAGTGAAGAGACGATTTAAGTTAGGCTAGCCCGTTTTAGGAAGTGGAAACTCATTTTAGGTGCTATAACAAAGTAAATAACGCTTGCACAATCCACAGTGTGTCTGTTTTTACTCATTGTGTGGAAATAAATTAGCCTCACATTTTAAGTGTCCTGTGCTTCAAAGATATAGCCAGATTCTTAATTAGTTGCTTTAAACAACATTATTTCATTCACATTCATGACCCCATACTGGTTTTCCACATCTGCTGAGGTCCCCTCCACAACAATTCCCAGATGTGATGGGAATTGTGAAGCACATTTATTACCCCAGTACTTTTTCTTGACTTTAGTAATTTTGAACCTGCTACACATGTATCCCTTCATCTAGATTCAAGACTCGGAAGACATGCTCCTTACTTTTAAGATTAGGCTTAAATCTTTCCTTTCTGATAAAGCTTAAAGCTAGGGCTGATTCATCCTGAACATCCCTTAGTTATGCTGCTAAAGGCTCAGACTGCTGGAGGGGCTTCCTTAATGCACTGAGCATTTCTTCTCCAGGTCTTTATACACCACTGCAGCATGTCATTAATGCTTTTTTTTGTGGCTATAGTCCATTTTCCCTCATCTCTGTGTGTGTGTGCGCCCCTTTTCTTTCCTTTCTACCCCAGACAGCTGCAGCAGATGGCTTCCCCTCCCTGAGCCTGGTTCTGCTGGAGGCTTCTTCCTATTAAAAGTTTTTAAACTGTAAGGAGTTTTTTTCCTTGCCAAAAACCCCTTAGTGCTGACTCATAGGGTATTATCTGATTGTTTGAGTTTTCCACTCCAAGACTGTACCTTAAAACATAAAGTGCCTTGAGGTGACCGTTGTCATTATTTGGCATTTCATAAACAAAACTATAAATACCCATTGAAAAAATATAAAACAGCACCAACACGTAAAGCCCAAATCTTTAGTGCAACTAGATGCAAGTCATTTTGTTTTAGAGGTGAAAACTGCTGTAGGAATCAAACCTTCCTTAAGGATTGTCGAAAACAACAAACATAAAAATGACTCTGTATGCATCTCTGGAGACTTGACCCAATAAAGGACATTAAAACCTGTTATCACAATAAATCGAGACAAATCTAACAGCTATAAAAGCTATGACTAAATACCTTTTATTTATTCATTGATCTCGATGATTTGGTTGTAGAGATTTATTCCAAGTCTGGATTACTGTTCTTTTAATGAGCGTAAAAATGCTATGGTGCTAAAAGCCTGCTGGCCAATGCAGTCTGCAAAACTATTTGTTCAAATGTTTAGAAACCATGAAAATAAATAAATAAACAAACAAAACCAGTTTTAATCCATGTAAACACTTTATTGGGACAAATTTTTTTTTAAAAAGTAATAAGACAAATTGTTACTTCATATTAAACAAAAACAGAAAAAACAAAGTATCAGACACATTTTGGCTCCCCAGAGCTGGAAGAAAAAAAATAATTTTTTTTTTTTTTACTGCTTTCATTAATTCTCCATTTCTGTAAATTTACTTTTGATAGATGCACAAGATATCCAGACATGAATAATTCACCTGTGAGTTGCTATTAATTAAAAACAAAAAGAACAACAACAAAAAAACCCAAAAAAACCCGCATTTATCAAATAGAGACCCTTGTGTGTTAAACGTACCGATTGCTGTATCACTTGACAGCCTTTTAAGCCTCGTCAGTCTCGTCCTTGGTACTGGTTTCATCCTTGTCCACTGAAAACAAAAAGTCATAATACTCTAAATTAGCAAGACCTTTCAGTCATGTCAGCAACACTAACTAGCAGTCTACTAACCTGATTCCACACTTTCTGCCAAGACACCATCTCTGGCCACTCCTTTCCAGTATTTCTGCATTAGTTTGTTCACATCCACTCCCTCACACTCTATTTCAACATGATACTGAGGAACAGTGATCTCTGAGTGGTCTCCTATGCTGATTACTGTCAGTTTGAGTGGTTTATTAATTACAAGGTTGAAAAAGTCATCATAAACCGAGTCATCCCAAGACTCCTCAGACTCCTTAAATCCATTTAAGCAGCACAAAAAGGCCTGAGGAGTCTCCTCTAACAGAGTCTGAGGCAGTGATCTTATATTACCGATGTCAACTTCAGACTCGTTTCCATAGTCAATGAACACAACATGCAGTGAAGTATCCGTTTTCTCAATTACCTGGGCTCTGTACCATTGGTTGTCACTGGAATACAGAGCGAGGCATGGACTGCCTGGACCAGGAGTCTCGGGAAACAATTTCTGCTGTGCCTCTCCTGCTTCCTGAGCAAGCTGTGACACTTTGCAGAGGTCCTCTGTGTTGGCATATTGACACCAGAAGAAATGTGGTCCCAGAACACAAGACATATATACCATCTCTGTATCATTTGGGGAAAGTCGCGGCTCTTTGTACATGCATTTAAAAACATTTCCTTTGGAAACACAAATTTGGTTCACATCAGGTTCAGTCTGACCACCCTGTGGGAGGTTTTCGGTTTGATGGCTTTCAGCTCCAACACATTCTTCTGTAACTGGATTCCAGTATTTCTGCATTAGTGTGTTCACATCCACTCCTTCACACTCAATTTCAACATGATACTGAGGAACAGCAACCTCTGAATGGTCTCCTACGCTGATTACTCTGAGATTAAGTGGTTTATTAATCAAAAGAGTGTAAAAGTCATCGTAAACTGAGTCATCCCAGGAGCCCTCAGACTCCTTAAATCCATTTAAGCAGCACAAAAAGGCCTGAGGAGCCTTCTCCAGCAGAGGCTGGGACAATGATCTGACATTCCTGATATCAATCTCTGACTCATTTCCATAGTCAATGAACAGAGCATGCAGTGTACTGTCCGCTTTCTCAATTATTTGGGCTCTGTACCATTGGTTGTCACTGGAATATAGAGCGAGGCATGGACAGCCTGAACCAAGATTCTCATGGAGCATCATGTCCTTCTGTGCCTCTCCTGCTTCCTGAGCAAGCTGTGACACTTCACAGAGACATTCTGTGTTGGCATATTGGCACCAGAAGTAAAAGGGATCCCCAATGCAAGAAGCATATACCATCTCTGTATCATTTTGGGAAAGCCGTGGCTCTTTGTACATGCAAAGATTGTCATTTCCTTTAGCAACATCAAAATGAGTTGTGTTGTCCTCAGTTTGAATGCTTTGGGTGAAACTTTTTGTTTGATCAGTTTCATTCTCTGAATTTTCTCCTGACAGTGATTTCCAGTTTTTCTGCGCTAAGCTATTGATGAACATCTTATCACATTCAATATTCACTGCATATCGAGGAACTGTCATCTCTGAATGCTTTTCCATGACTGTCAATTTGAGTGGCTTATCAACCACAAGATTGTAGAAGTCATCATACACGTCATCGTCCCAGGAGCCCTCAGACTCAAAGCCATCTAGAAAGCACAGAAATGCCTGAGGCGGAATCTCCAGCAGATGCTGGGGTATTGACCTCACATCTTTAATGCCAACTTCTGACTCATTTCCATAGTCAATAAACAGAACATTGAGTGCATTGTCAGCCTTTTGAATTACTTGAGCTCTGTACCACTGGTTGTCACTGGAAAAGAGAGCAAGGCATGGACTTCCAGGCACCAGTACCTCAGGAGAAACTGCATCTTGAATTTCTCCAGTTTCCTGAGCAAGCTTTGATATTGTGTTGAGATCTTCAGTGTTGTACTGACACCAGAAATAATGTGGTCCAACAATGCAGGAAGCGTATACATCCTCAAACTGTTTTTGAGAAATACTTGGCCACTTGTACATGCAGATGGTCAAGTTTTTCTCAAGGCAAGAATGAGAGTGCTGTGTCTTGTCTGAATCACTGTGGCAAATCTGAACAGATGTCTCTGCCACAGTTTTGTTGTCAAGAATGACATGCATTATGGGTTTTATTCCTTCATCCAAAACTGTTACATGCTCAATCTGTGGTGAAGCGACATTAGCTGTGAATTTTGAACACCCCTTTAAATCATCTGCAGCACACATGCTATTGTTACCATGGACTCCATTTTGTCCTGCTGTCTTCACCAGTACTGATTCTTGTGCTAAACAGCCTTCGTTCAAGCTGTTAAAGTGGTGCTGGTCAGTCTGCTGAATGACATCTGTCATTTTGTTTTGTTTCATTTTCGCCATCCTCTCTCTGACTTTCATATTCACATTCACTGAGCCATCATACAGTTCAACAATTAACTTTCCAGTCTCCACTTTTGCCACGGAAATGGTAAAACTACGGCCAACAGCACGATCTGCAAACCACTGGTTGACTTCCTGTGGTAATTCTGCAGGGACATCAAACAGTCCCAGGGGAATAGCCTGCACTGGAAATGACCTGACTATGCTTGCTTCAGTGGGAAAGGGACAGATATCAGTTTCACTGACTGCAAGCGTATCCCCATAGTCCACAAAGTGCACTTTGAGCTTTGGAGTCATTTCTACTACTTGACCTCTGTACCACTCATTATCCGTGTACCTTGCAAAGCAAAAGCTGTTGAGTCCAAGAGTCTGATCAGAGAGCTGTGGCTCGCCAAGGAGTTCTGCAACACTTTCCATCAATTTGTCAAACAATTTGGCGTTCCTGTCCAGTTGGCAGTAGAAGTGATTGACAGTCTCTGAAGACGTTATCCACACATTTTCTTTACCACCCACCTTAATATTATATGTGGAGTAATTGTACACATCAGATGTGACTTGTGGAGGACGTTGCAGATGTGCCTCAGACTGTGCACATTTCTTATCCAGAAGCTTGCATGCACTACCAGATGCAGTCTGAATGTCTACCATATTAAGCAGCAGACCTTCTTCATCAGATTCCACTGCCTTTACAACGCATTTCAAACCATTGTCTGTTGAAGCATTTAAATCCACAAACTTGTGAAACTCTGCTAAGGCATCGCTATTCCAAGTAGTGGTAATGGGATAAGTAGGACTCTTCAGACTGAATAAGCAACATGGGAAAGCCTGAGTATTCAGCCACAAGAAAGCTGGATCAATGGGGTGCACATCTTGCAGAGGGACCTTTTGAATTTGACCATAGTCTATAAATCTCACATCTACAACAGGTGAGTGGCTATTAGCAACAATCCTTGCTCTGTACCACATGTTATCATCTGGATTACGGGCAACGCAGATGGACTGAACAAGTGACTGAGAGCAGGGGGATGAATAGTGATTTTGCAGATCTTGCATAAGGCATCGAAGGGAGTCTTCATTTTCTGTTGTTTGACACCAGAACTTCTGTAGACTTTCAATGCAAGATACCTTTATATTGACACTACTTCCTACAGTAAATACAAAGTGCTTGTCATGACAAGCACTTTGTAACTCAGAGCAGAAACCTGGTGCAGTATGCCCATTGCAATCTATTGCAGGTTCAGAGCTTGCTTTCATATAAATGTCACTGTTACAAGAAGGAGATTCTTGTCCACTGTTGACCGTTTTGTTTTTGGAGCTTGGCACAGTTCCCTCTGGTACACCATCAGGAATGACACAGACTTTGTTCTGTAAATTCATGCATTGTTCATCTTCAAGTAAACTGAGAAATGATGAGGGAATGGATTCATTCTGGACAATTAAATCCTGCTCAAGCTTAGAGGGGGGAATGAAGTCTGCCTTCTCCAGAAAACAACTGTTGACACAGGCAGCATTAGCTGCAAAGAGTGTAACATAATAGATATCATGAGTTGCATCATAGTGGTCAAACGTCACCACCAGAGTCTTGTTCAGCAGGAGTGATTTCAACAAATCTGTCTGCACTGCAGTCCACTCTCTGCCATTTTCTTTTATTCCATTTAGAGAACAATGATATGTGATAACTGGCATTCTCAGGAATTTGCCAAGCAGTGGCCTGATGTCTTTAGCAGGCACCAAGTCATTTTTTCCTTCATCCACATGCAAAACTTCTACAGCACCATCACAGGTCTCAATGTTTTGCTTTAGTAA
The DNA here is from genome assembly GCA_015107715.1 of Tylochromis polylepis. Taxonomy (NCBI): domain Eukaryota; kingdom Metazoa; phylum Chordata; class Actinopteri; order Cichliformes; family Cichlidae; genus Tylochromis; species Tylochromis polylepis. The sequence continues at coordinate 8,944 of VVHJ01014423.1, read as the reverse complement.
TGAGCGGTGCCATCTGCCATCTTTCCCTTTAGCAGCACATGGATCCCCACAGCTCTGCGGAAGTTCCTCTTCTAAATTGGAGCTCTCTTCATAGTGTTGATGGATCTGTTCAGACAATATCTTCACTGCTTTTGAAAGAATAAGAAGCTGGCAAAAAATATTTTCTGGATCAATTACCTCAGTCACATAAATCGTTTCCAAAATGTCAGTAAGCAGCTCTGGGTAAAAGTATTGGTTATGTTTAGCAAATTGGCTGCTAACATTCAGGCTCTGTTCCTGTGTTACATCAGAGGCCTCAGAAGACTCATCTTTGGGTAAATGTAGACATTTTAGTACTATATTTTTAAATTCCTCCATTGAGCTCTTCTTTGCAACCCCAGACTTGCACATATACTTGGAAACAACTGGTATGTCAAGGAGAATTGTCCTATCTGGCATCAGTACATGTTGAACGAGTCCCTCAAACTTCTTCCCAGTCAGAGACATCAAAAACTTTGTAGCTCTATCAGGCCAGTTTTTCTCAAGGGACAGGATATTTGCAAGTATGCAACATTCTATTTCAGGAGGCAGGAGAAAACTGTCATTTTGAGCCCATGCTAAAACTTCATTTGTGGCAATGTGGGGCTGCCCCTGATCAATTAGAAAAAGATTGTATGTTTGACTTTCAATCGATACAATCCGAGCTCTGTGCCAGGTTTCACTGATGGAAACCAGACAAAGATCCCCTGGTTTCCCTTCTAATCCAGAAAACTTCCTGTGAGGAGTCTGAATTTCCTCTCTCATCTGCTCATAAATGTGTTTCTTCTCATCATCCATGTTTACCCATAATTCCACAAGACCACAGCTGGGGTTCAGATTCACCCTTGTGATGAGAACAGGGACTTCTGTTCCTGGCGCTGGAAGCCCGGGAATTGAACACATTGTGAAGCTTAGACATCAAACATATCTGCAAAATAGTAAAAATAAATGTGTTACCACTGAAGAAAAACAAAAACAAAAAAACGTCAGTCCATTATTTTAAAAGGCACTTAAAACTGTAATGTGGCCTAGGGTGCTACCACTCTGCATTTAAACATTAGTGATTATTAATCACTAACTCTCTACCACAGCATGTTTTTTGGTCCCGTCTCCCTCCCCTCACACCAAACCAGTCACAATAGATAGCGCCCCCTCCCTGAGCCTGGTTCTGGTGGAAGGTTCTTCCTGTTAAAATTGAGTTTCTCCTTCCCACTGTTGCCAAGTGCTTGCTCATAGGGGGTCGTCTTGATTGTTGGGGTTTTCTCTGTATTATTGTAGGACCTTTAACTTCCAATATAAATCACAGAAAAGGCAACTGCAATTGTGATTTCAACAGCATACAGATTTTAATTATATTCAATTTCATACAAATAAAACTGAACTGACTTCACAATTGCTGCAACGTCATGTACTGTGGGATCGATATAGTTCCTTATTTTTAAAAATGCAACTTTTACATTTTGATGAGGGTGCATGAATTTTTGTGTTATAGTCGTCTATGTCAGAGCTGTTAGCATAGAAACAAAGTAACACTTTGCATACTTTCCATGAGATAGCAATTTGTGTTGTTTTCTAACCATTACAAAATTAAAACATATAGAATCTGTATCATTTTTGCAGTAATTTTTAGTTTAACTGGAAAGGTTGCTTGCCAAGAGTTAAACACACCAGAGGATTATTTGGCCACATGTGCATTCAACAATTTTGCATAAGTATTTTCTCATAAGAATTTATCTCATCACTTATTCTTATGAGAAGAGGATTATTCTTCAGGCCTGTCTGTCTTGTGCTGCAGGAAAATGTATTCCATAAAGGCAGAGGAGTCTCAGGTTTCTTAAAAACATTCACTTGTTGGACTGTTTAACAGCACACCGAGTTGACAAAAGCAGATGCACAACTTGAAAAAGTAATGTGATGATCGAGAGGAACAAATTTGTGCCATTTAAAGCACTCAAAAAAAATGCGGCAGCTGTTCGAGTTCTTTTTGACCTACTATGATCTACTAACAACAAATGTTCAATTTAATCTAACTTCAATCAGGCCCGAGGATTGCAACGAGATTGGTGGTGTTCATTTACAAAACAAACATCCTAAGAAATATGTCATACACAGGACTTAATAACCCCATCGCATTATTAGCACATTAAAAACTACAAGCAAAGACAGCTCAGGCAGCCTGATGAGGAGAGATACATTCAGGAGCAGATTGTTTAAATTTCACAGCACTGGCATTCGGTGCCATCTACTGTCCATCTGTAGAACATGCCAACACTTTTTTAAAGGACATATCCAATAACTTAGTTTATTCAGGTGAAAGATGTCTATCCAGGTATGCTTTTACTGCACTGGCACGGTGTTTGGGGTCATTGTTATGCTGAAAAATGAAGCTGTTGCCAATCAGATGCAGATGGTGTTGTATGGTGGATCAAAATCTGATGGCAGTTTTCTGCATTCAGAATTCCAGCAATTTTGAAAAGACCACCGCTTCAATAGGTTTTACAAATGGCTGTAGACACTCACTGTTGTACCTCTCTCCTGGCCTCCTTTGTACACCATTTGAACCAAAATTTTCACATTTGGATTCCTCACTTATTTCTAAAGGCTGTAACTTTCAAATACCGTTTGTCTGCTGTAGATAGTTTTAGTCCTGAAACATTTCTTTTGTTTCTTCTCCTATTTCCTCAAACATCTTTTAAGAAATACTGCAGACCATGCATAGATATGCTAAGTTTTCAGCTAATAGGTCTTTGAGAATCACCTTGTTGGTGCAAAAATAAACAGCCTGCTAGTAAGAAAGTGCTCAAAGACACAATTCAGTATTGGTTATTTGCTAAGCTGTCTATTATGTGTTGCCAACACTGAATCATAGCTTGAGTTACGGGACTATTTTTATGCTTGAATGACTAATATGTCAATGTTAAGCCATTTTAAAAGAAAAAAAAAGAAAACACTCCTGAGTGAAAAAGCAGCCAGAGTCTAAAGAAAACGTTTGAAAAGCCTTCAGAAAGTCTGAATAACTATTGTTCAGGGCCTGTTTTTTTTTTCCTGGCTTATTGCAAGCAAAATAAAATGAAGGGTAGCTTAAGACTTTTGCACAGCACTGCACGTCACCAAAAGGCCCCGTCGTTGTTCTTCACAGTCTAATTTGCGTGCTTTTTCAGATGTGTTACACGAATCTTCAGCTTAATGTTTTTTCTCACCACGTCTGCTGCAGGCCACACGTCTCATCTTGTTCCTGAACTGGGACCCGGTAGGAGGAGGCGTGTACTCACGCCTTTTAAAGGCTTCGATGAGACGTGACACAAAATCCTCCCGGAGATCAATGTGTTTGTATCTTTGTTGGGTTTTTTCTTTTCTTTTTTTAAAATAAAATGTAGGGTCAAACTCCACAGCACGGCACAGTTTAAAGCCCCCCCTCCCCGGCGTTTCTATTTCCAGCCAAAACAAAACAAAACGGGGAAAACTGTTACATTTGTTTTGAACGCGCGCGCGCACACGCCCACACACAGCCACGCACGCACGAAGGTGGGTCCCGAGCCAATCACGCAGCACGCTTCGTGTTCCGTGTTTAGAACCGAAATCACACCCACAACTGTCACGGCGGCGGCTCGCTTTCCACGCAGCCACAGTACGACCAGGAAGTCGTAAAGCGACGTACAGTCTTCCCGTGATCATAATATTTTTGAAGGCTTCCCACGAGATCGAGCGATGGTAAGAGACTTCTAACACGGTCCTATTGTTTGTGATCCACGAGAGCTGAAATCTAGCGGCGGTCTGGAGGGGGGGGGGTTGTGTTCGCCTGCGCTTTTGGGGGGCTGTGAGACAAAGAGCTGGACTTTGGTGTGCACTTTTGGAAACTGTTTTCTCACTGAGCTCAGGGGCTCTTACATGTTGATGCAGCTGGGGGAGGCACAGCAGATCCAGCTCATTGTGACTTATAGATACAGCGTAGCTCTGCTTGCTGGGTGCCTGTAGTTATGTAGAGTTGCATAGAGTTACATGTGGAAACAAAACGCTTAGCTACATGTTGCACTGCTGATCATCTGTTTGTATCGCCGCTGAGTCTGCTGGTTCAGGCGGCGGCTTCCTGACTTCAAGACAAAATGTATATTTCTTTATTTTTACATGCTCATTCTATGAGGAATCAGTTTTTAATCACTGTTTAAGCCTTCATATACCTTTTGGTGCTGTCTTCAAACTTCTGCATGTCTCGCTGGGCTATGTCTGACATTTACACTTCTGATAACAGATTTAAAAAAGGAACTAAGATGACTTATTTAGGGCTTCCACAGGTGGACACACTTATTAATAAAAGCATTCAAATCTGCTATTTAAAAGTTAAGGTTGAAAGAAAAAAGTTCTGCAACTTCTTTAGGTTGTGCACATGTAAACCTGCACACTTTAAAAACTTATCAGTTTGCAAAATGAGTGAAACTTTCATTTAAGCTGACAGTGCTGAGCTATAGGGAGAGTTAAAAATAATGCTATCTCATTTTCTTTGTCGTGTGAACTCTGTTGCCAGTGACTTGTTCCAAAATGAGTAAGAGAAAAGGCAAAGTGATCACTGAAGCAACAACTTTCAAGAGCCGCAGAGTTGCAGCTGCCAGTATCGAAAATACGCCAGATGATGCAAACCCAAGTCGTCAGGGGATCTGTTCCAAGGCCTTCACTCAGTTTGCTACAGTGAGTATCCCCCCCCCCCCCCCCCCCCCCCCCCCCCCCCCCCCCCCCACACCCCCCCACC
>VVHJ01014412.1:12314-34433 GCA_015107715.1 Tylochromis polylepis | reverse complement strand
AATGGCCCAGTCAAAGTCCAGATCTAAATCCAATCGAGAATCTGTGGCAAGATCTGAAAACTGCTGTTCACAAACGCTGTCCATCTAATCTGACTGAGCTGGAGCTGTTTTGCAAAGAAGAATGGGCAAGAATTTCAGTCTGTAGATGTGCAAAGCTGGTAGAGACATACCCTAAAAGACTGGCAGCTGGAATTGCAGCAAAAGGTGGTTCTACAAAGTATTGACTCAGGGGGCTGAATAATTCTGCACACCCCACTTTGCAGTTATTTATTTGTAAAAAATGTTTGGAATCATGTCTGATTTTCGTTCCACTTCTCACGTGTACACCACTTTGTATTGGTCTTTCACGTGGAATTCCAATAAAATTGATTCATGTTTGTGGCTGTAATGTGACAAAATGTGGAAAAGTTCAAGGGGGCCCAATACTTTTGCAAGCCACTGTATTAGCTCATTTTGAAGCTGACGGCAGCAACACAAAAGCCTGGAAAAATAAATGGGACTAACAACCAACAACTCGAGGAGCATTACACTACTATCATGTCAGTAACATGATTGAGTTTACTGCCAGTTAAGTAAAGATGGGCAGGGGTTCGCCCATCTGCAAAAAACCCCCCCCAAAAAACTGCATCTACAAACAATTTCAGAATAATGTTCCTCAATGTAAAACTGTAAAGACTGTGAATATTTCATCATCTACATAACATAATATCATCAAAAGAGTCAGAAGATCTGGGGAAATCTCTTTGCGCAAAGGCTGAAAATCAATACTGGATGTTCATGATCTTCAGGTCCAAAAAAAGTGATGATTCTGACTTTGAAATCACCGCAGGGACACTTACAGGAGTCATTGTATGTGGACATGCCTCCGAACTAAAGGAGAGTGGTACCATCTGGCTCGTTGTGACCGCTCAGTTCAAAAGCCTGTATCACTGATGGTATGGAGGTAAATTAGTGTCAATGTAATTGGCAGCTAGAATCCACTATCAGTCAAAAACTGGACAACAATCCTCTCCCAAAGGTCAAGCAGCTGGTCTCTTCAGTTCCCAGACACGTTACAGACTGTTGTTAAAAGAAGAGGGGATGCTCCACATTGGTAAATATCACCAACTATTTTGAGATTTTTTGCTCCCATTTTTTTTCTCAAAACAGTACAACGTCTCCGTTTAAACTTTTGATAGGTTTTCTGTGTTCTATTGTGAATAAAATATGAGTTTATAAGATTTTTTACAAACCTTTGCATTCTGTTTTTAATTACATTTTACATCCATTACGTAGTGTAGGAGGTGCTGGACACAATAACTTACAGCATCCATTGTATTTTGCGGAAGTTGTAATTTATGCTATGCATTGTTTTTTGTGCTCCAACATTCACTATTTGCTAGTGTTTTCTTCAGTTTCAGTCCATATGACCTCTCCACTGTACATTTTATTTAAATGAACAAAAAACATTAAATTTTATAATTGCGGCACAGTGTAGGCAATGAACTACCAGAACTACTTCTGTAATTTTACACATTTATTGTGTAATTTCACTGGCCCGGCCCACTTAAAATCAAAGTAGCCTGTATCTAGCAGTTTAAAATGAGTTTGACATCCCTTCTTTAGTGGAACACCCACTATTGTATGTCCTGTCATTTTGGCACCTGTGCCACGAAACTGATGAACCACAGAGAAGTCAAGCTGTGGTAGCCGGGAGGGAGGGAGTGTGCTCAACCAATTTTAGCACCCTTTCAGATGCCACTAGTGTGTCTTTTTCTAAACAACAACTAAACAACAGCCTGTAGCTTGAAGAATGGTACAAGTTGTACAAAGGACTGTGACACCAAAGGTCATGATTTGGTTCCCTTCACCTACCTGCAGTTAATGTTGGGAATTTTTTTCTAAATTATAATGATCTTACTAATCGCATGAGGGAAAAATTCAGTCGAGTTGAAATACGATTATGGCAATATAATGACATTTTTTGCCATTTAAAAGGAAGAATTTAATAAGCCTGTGTAGGAAAAAGTGCAGTAATCATTTCAGATGACAGCAGGTGGAGAAGCAAAATTAAAGAATAGCTGACGTATTTCTTTCATGTGTTAATGTATGATGTTTCATATGCTGATCCAAGGAGTCGCCTAAAATAGGCTATATAATAGGAAGTAATGCACCTTACCTCTCTCTTGCCATCAAAGCCAACAGGAATCCCTTTGGACATCCCCGCAAAGTCCATGTTAAGGTAACAAGATCCATGGAGCAAAATGTTTCATCTCAAATCATTTGCAAAAGCCTGTGTCTCTCAGTGTCTTCAGCGAGCACGGGCTGTAGGTGTAAGGCCGCCCTAGATCATGTAGCATTAGCAGCCACGGCCACGGTCCCTTTCAACAGCTTTAACCCTGGTGAAGGGTGAGACAGAGACAGATCCCTTTTTTCCTAAATGTCAGACGACTCAGGCCTTCTGGTCTTGTGTTTTTCCATTAAAAAAAAATGTAAGTGCTTTTTAAAATCTATACCCTTAACCTTTTTAGGCTTTAATGCTTTCAAGTCGGCTCGTGTTATCTGTCTCCTTCTCTCCCTTGCCACTGCTTCACCCCCAACTCCTGCAGGTCGGGAACGACAGCTGCACCACCACAGATAGGTCACATTTCCTAGCCTGCCATGTATAACCTATTCACACACACACACACACACACACACACACACACACACACACACACACACACACACACATACGCACCCGTGCATGCGCAAAGCACTCTTACTCCAAGCCCTTTAGATAATGTTATCAAGCAAAGTGTGTGCATCTCTGAGTGTGTGTGTGTGTGTGTGTGTGAGTGACAGTTGGAATTGCTATAAAAAGAAAGTCTAAGAATAAAGACAGGAGTGATTCATAGAACTGTAGGGCAGTGATATAACGATACAATGTAACTGGGAGGAATATTTACTATGTTTGTTTAACTGAAGCAGTCTGAGCAGCTGTAGGTTTTTGTAGAGCTCTTATAAAAATAGTTCTGAGTGTTGTAGCTTGTTTTTCTCTCGTTCCATCTCTCTTTTATTTTGGTAAACTTCCATTCACTGATGAATATGTCAATAAGAATCTGGGCTTTGGGATTTGGGCTTTAAAACCAAAACAGTTCTTGGTCAGTTTTTACAGACACATTTGAATGACAGGCCGGATACTAAGTTAGTGTGGCAGTGAGCAAGGTGCGTCCCTAGACTGCACCACATTCAGGACCACTTTAGGTGCGCCCGTTCAACTCCTCTTAACACAAATATGTAATCACCCAGTCACATGGCAGCAACTCAATACGTTTAGACACGTAGATGTGGTCAAGATGACCTGCTGAAGCTCAGTCTGAGCATCAGCCATCTCTAGGGTTTCAGACCACAGCTCAAATATCCATTGAGCAGCAAGTTTCTGTGAGAAAATGCCTTATTGATGACAGAGGTCAAAGGCGAATGGGCTGACTTCTTCAAGCTGATAGGTACTGTATGCAACAGTAACTCAAATAAGCAACTCGTTACAACTGAGGTACGCAGAAGAGCATCTAAACAGCAACAGAAGACCACACTCGGTGCCCCTACTGGAGGCTAAACAGGAAACTAAGGGACTTAGAGAAGATCGGAAAAACGTCGCCTCAGTCTCAATTTCTGCTCCAGCATTCAGATGGTAGAGTCAGAATTTGCTGTAAACAAATTCATCCTGCTTGTATCAACAGTTCAAGCTGCTAGTGGTGTAACGGTGTATGTGGGATATATTCTTGGCACAGTTTGGGCCCTTTAGTACCAACTGAGCATCATTTAAACACCACAGCCTGAATATTGTTGCTGACCACGTCCATTCCTTTATGACCACAGTGTACCATCGTCTGACGGCTGCTGCCAGCAGGATAACACACCATGTCACAAAGCTCAGATCATCTCGAGCTGGTTTCCTGAACGTGACAGTGAGTTCACTGTAAATGACCAGCACACTCACCAGATCTCAGTCCAATTAACCAGCTTTGGGGTGTGGTGAAACAGGAGATTCTCATCATGGATGTACAGCCAACAAATCTGCAGCAACTGTGTGATGCTGTCTTGTGAACATGAACCAAAATCTCAAAAAGAATTAAATTCTTCTAATCAAAAAGTCGTTATATAAAGAAGAGCGACTGATTTGCCATTCATCTGCTTCAAATGTGGCAGAGGAGGACTCCAAGGCCACCACAGTAGCACATTCAAAATTTACTTTTATAGTAAATCATAGAATCTTACTATCAAAACTTACATCAAGAATCACATTTATAAATAAGCATTATTCAGGAAAGGAATAACCTCCTAATACCTTCCTAATTATAATGCTATAATTCAATGAAAAAGCTACATTTAAGCACAAGCTAGAATTTGCTCGACAGTTATCATTGCAAACCCAAGTCTCCATATGTGCGGTTATGAGCTCAGCTGTTAGCGTCTGCAGAATCCAGATAGCTCAAATAACCAATATGAAAGCAATAACTGGTGCATCGCAGTATTTCTCTGTCTTGTCTGTGGCACCTCCATGTCAGTTTGATCTCTCTTTACTGTCACCAATCTAGAGAGAGAATCTGGAGAGGTGACTTGACTTGGTATCATATGCAGTAACATATGCACTCAGCTGGCAGGTAAGGTCACCTGTCAATTGACCATAACTTCTAGCCTAATAGTTAGGTATGTTAACATGGAAGTCTATAGGCAATGATTCACCTCAAGGAGCCATAAATGGACCTGCAGTTTCTGGGTTTATTTTTCAGCCCAAAGGTTGGCACTTACATATGGAGGGCACCGAGTGCCAAAATAAATGTATTAAATACATAATAATTCTTTATATATTTACTTAATGAATGATTTCCCAACAAACTGTTGGCAAACTGAGGTTTTTTTTTTAGAAGATTTTTTTTTAAAATACACTGCATTTGCAAAAATTCTGGACTCCATAAGACACATACAGCACCACTTTGATCTTAAGTGTGCCAGACCAATGACACTCTCGATTCTGTCAGTATAAAAAAAAGTTTAACCGCACATTTAATTCCTCAAATGTCTCAATATAAGATGTGACAATATAAGGTCATATGATTGTTGGGTTTTCTCTGTATCTATTATTGTACGATCTACTGTACAAATATTAAGCGCCTTGAGGCGACTATTGTTGTGATTTGGCACTGTATAAATAAAATTGAATTGAATTGAATTGAATTGAATAAGAAAAAAAAGTACAATTTCAACGTTATGTCGCAGTTTTTCTACATGATAAAGAAATGCAGCTTTAGTAAATGAAAGACATCTATCAGCAGAACTCTCTGGGCTGAATTGTAAGAAATAAATGTTTGAAGTTACAGAGAAAGTTCTGACAGCTCATTGCGATCCTATAATTATAAAACTTTTTACTTTTGTTAATTCACAGAAAATGTCCCTTGCTTCCTCTTTTTTTTTCTTTTTTTCTTTCTCAAATACACTTAAAGTACAAAGGTGACTCTTGTTATTATATATTATTATTTCTTCAATATAAGCAAAATACTTTGATCTACTGACACCTCCACAGTGACAAGAGCTTGTCTCAGCTAATGGGTGACTGAGCTTAAAAAGAACCAGATATGCTACAGATCCCTCTGACTTTATCCTGTTTTTTTTTTTTCCAAGTTTGACTTCAAGGAGCTGCTGCTATGCTGACAGGCCCCTAAAGTCTTTCAGTTTGCCTACAGTCACAGAAAATTCAAGATTTTTGTATTAAATTCAACAATGAAATCTGCTAAACCAAATATGGCCAAGGTGTTGGAATCTCTGCTTTTAGTAACGTAATATATACATAAAACTGCAAATTCAAATCGTTTTACATATCGCATAATACAAGAAACACCCAATGCATTAACTGAAAAATGTCACCTGATGTGCTAAAGTCTAGCACAATGACATGTGCATTTGTTTGGTGTTCGGAAACATAATTATATTATCAACATATTTATGAGTATGCTACCATTTTTGCATTTATCAACATGGTTACAGATGTAACAGCCTTGCCTGAACTTACCTTACCTAAACCCGCTCAGCGTTGTTGATGTGTGAATAATTCAAGTCACGAGGATTAAAAATGACAAAGAAAGAGAAAAGCTAACAAATTTTATTACATTTTGTAGTCACTGCTTAATTATTTAAGTTTCAATGTTTAATGTGAACATTAAACATACTAAAGTGTGCTTTTAACTTAATGCCGCTCATGAAAAAATCCATACATATTTTTACATATAAATTATATATTGTTAACTGGACAAATCTTTGTTTTAGCAAACCTATTAAGAGAAACTGTGCCATGTTAAAAAAAATAATAATAATAATAAAATTATATTCTCAGTTACTATTTAGAATACCCTAAAACACCTTTTTGGCTTGCCACATTATAAATCAAAGCAATTTTTTATTTCTTTATGAACACACTTTTGAGCCCTCAAGGGGAAAATTTTTATTTTTTTTTTAAAAAAAGGATGTAAAGCAGAAAAGCCTTTTTCACAAATTTCTTATTCTGTCAACCATCGCTTAGCCTTTCAGATTTTGATTTTTGCTTTGCATCCTTATTGAGAACCCCGGCAGTGATGATCTTTGTTTATTGATTTACTTACACACTGATTTACCGATTTCGTTTTTTTGTTTTGTTTTATTTCTTCCACTCCATAACGTGGCAGCTCCTAAGAGTCCTTATATATGTTTTGTAAAATACATTTATTTTCAGTCCCTTAATTTTCCCGTCAGGCTCCGTCTGACCCTTGAACCTTTCTCCGGTATAGTCATGAGTAAAACGCTCTGTTAGCTGTTTTCTCACCAGCTTTCCAAGATCTGCGGCTGGGGCTAAATACACAAGACCATATTGGGATGGATTTGATAGTTTTTATAATTTGTTTAGTTTCTAAATTAAGTATAAGCTAATACTAATACTGCTTGTAAATGTAATCTATAGCTCAGTTTTGTATTCAATGAGTTTCTGCTGGTTTATTACTAGGAAGTCTTATTTTCTATTTTATCATTAACATTACTGAAACTCATTCCTGTTTTTCTGTTTTGTCTACATTTCAATGTTAGTTATTAGTAAAAATTTAATGACATGATAACTATAATCACAACTTTGAGTAAAATTTCATCATTTAAAAAAGGCCCTCTCGAGTGGCTGCATGGAGTAGTGGTTTTCACCTTCATCTAACAAGGCAAGAGACACAAACGCATTCAGGGTTGTGTCAGGAAGGACATCTGGCATATCAAACACGTGGGGCCACCTGGTCATCCTATGTGAATAAGGGAGCACACCGTTTTACATACCTGTTCTTGTGAACTGCACTTGAAAAATATTCTACACGTACAAGTTGATTCATTGACTGATACTGTGGTAACAATGTTTTAGAGTGTCAGGCGTTGTGTTGTCACTAAGACACGTTCTATAGCTCCACCTGCTGGATGCAGTCTTTGAACAAGACTGTTCAAACAGAGCGTAATCTCTTCCAGTGGTGGACTGGAGCCAGATACATTTAATCAGCTACAACATTGTAAGTGCAGTTCTGAAGTATTCGAGGATTGCCATTTTATGCTTATGTTATCATTCAGATCCAAGTTGTCAGCAGTTCACTGAAGAGTCATTTTTAATTTTTAGATGGTTTTAATAAAATCATTGTTGGAAGCCCAATGAGGTCAAATTACCCCGTACTTTTTGTTGTAGAACTTTTTATTTTTCTCTCAGTCATTAATCATCTCGTAAAACCTCACACTGAGAGATGCACTGGAGGGATCATGTCTGCTTTAAGCACCACTGGCCAAAGTTATCAGACCGGGAAGTGATTTTGCAGTAGTAAGTAGAAAAAGCTCTTCTTCGCTCAGCAATTAAATACTGCATACACATGAGGGATAGCATCGTCGTATAGTACAATTCATCAGTCAAAAGGCATTTTTTATGAAAAATGATAACACTTTCAGTCTGTTTCGATGATATCTCCCATCCCGATCCAAAAACATTTTATAGATGTAAATAAAACAGAATGCAATGATTTACAAATGTCATAAATCCTTTTTTAATTTAAAATAGAAAACAGAAAACATATCAAATGTTTAAACTGAAAATATTTAGCATTTTATGGAAAAAAAATAGGTCTGAATTTGATGGCAGCAAATCATCAACAAACTTTCCTACCATGTAGCATCCCCTCTTCTTTTAACTACAGTTTATAAACGCTTAGTACCAAATGGCCAGTTTAGTACAATGTTGGGCCCTTTGGGAGATGCCGAGATCCACAACTGGCCAATAGCACATCACTCCTGGAGTTGTGGTACATGCCAGTATTACAACTGTCAGCCACTATTTTAAGATGGACAGCTTCATTAGCCACTACCTGTCTGTTAGCAGTTTGTTTGTTTGTTTGTCTCAATTTCCATGCATGCGGATCTGCCAGGATTGGTGCTAAAAGATGTGATTTACACATACATGTTTCTATCAGACCACTTAAAGTCTGCTTTCATGTGCATTATAATGTTAAAATTTGCCTATTTACTTAATGTGGAAAATTGGGCGATGAGACTACGGTATATAGGAACTGTGTTCAGCTGCTATATTGTCTGCTGTCTCTACATATATATATATATATATATATATATATATATATATAGTTTTTTAAGGAATTGCGATTCTTTTAGCCACACTAAATGCTTACAAACCCACTCTTTCATTTAAATAAACACCACATTAGGTCTGTTTTCACTTAGGGGTTCTATATTGAGGTCATATGATGTGTGAATGAGGACCCAAATCCAGACTGGTGTGACAGAGCTAATAAACAGAAAATAAGCCTTTACTCAGGAGCAGCAGAAAAGGCCAAGTGCAGCCAGTAAACAAAGCCCATAAATCCAAACAGGGAGACAACAGTGGAAAACAGAACCAGCAGCACAACACAACAGAGAGCTAAGACAAACGGAGGCTTTAAATACACACAGATACACTGAGGGCTAATGGGAAATGAGACACAGCCAAGGAACTAAACACACTTAAACTAAATCAGGTTAAGGAGACAAGGGAAGTAAAACTGAATCCAGTACACGAAAATGTTTTTGTTTTTGTTTTTGAGCCTTAAAGCAGTTAGCTTACATGGTTCGAGTGTGGTGCTAATAATGCAAAGGTCATGGGTTCAAGCCCCATACTGGCCATTCTGGGCAGACATTTGTAGAGAGTTTAAGTCATATGTGTCCTTTGTTACAGGTGTTTCATATTTGCACAACTACCTATGGTGCTATATTTCCTCTGTACAATTCTGTATCTTACTTACACCAATAGATGTGATTAGACTACAAAGCTGAAATCTATCAGCGCTACTTGTTCTTACCAAAAAAAAATAATTTCATGTAAGTCACATTTCTCCCATGTGTCATGTTCTAAAATCAAAAGTAGTCCCACCTGATTCAATATCCAACATGGATCCACTGCTATTTGTTGAGCACAATAATATAACAAATGTGGATAGATATGTAGATCTAGCCACCTGTAGGCTGGTTGGTGAACTGCTGGTAACGCTGAGGTCATAGGTTTAGTCTTGATATTGACTGGTACAGCTTTGATTTTAGTATCAAATGAATTTCCAGCTCCTGTATGATAAGAGCAAAGTTAATGTTGTTTAAAGTAGTTGAAGTAAATCACATTAACAACAGTACTGCAGTTTTTGTCCTCCCTCCACTTTAACTGTAGTGCGAGAAAAGCCAGCAGGCCCTCCTACTTTGAAACTTTTTGTTTGTTTCTTGGCAGTTAAACTCCAACATCATAATACACTCTATTGCCAAAAGCATTCAGTTGTCTGCCTTCACACACATTTGAACTTGAGTGACATCCCATTTTTAGGGTTTGATATGATGTTGGCCCTCCCTTTGCAGCTAGTACAGCTTCAAGTCTTTTAGGAAGGCACAAGATTTAGGAGTGTTTATAGGAATTTTCCCCTAGAAGCACATTTGTGAGGTCAGACACTGATATTGGATGAGAAGGCCTGGCTCACAGTCTCCACTCTAATTCATCTCAAAGGTGTTCTGTCAGGTTGAGGTCAGGACTCTGTGCAGACCAGTCAAGTTCTTCCACACCAGACTCACTGATCCTTGCTTTGCGCACTGGTGCACAGTCACGTTAGAACAGGAAGGAGCCATCCTAAAACCGTTCCCACAAAGTTGGGAGCATGAAATTGTCTCAAATATCTTGGTATGCTGAAGCATTAAGAGTTTCTTTCACTGGAACTAAGAGGACGAGCCCAACTGCTGAAAAACAGCCCCATGACATAATCCCCCCCTCCACCAAACTTTACACTTGACACAACGCAGTCAGACAAGTACTGGTCTCCAGGCAACCACCAAACCCAGTCTGGTCCATTGGATTGTCAGATGGGGAAATGTGATCGATCACTCTAGAGAACACGTCTCCATTGCATTAGAGTCCAGTTGTGCCGTGCTTTACACCACTGCATCCGACGCTTCGCATTGCGCTTGATGATGTAAGGCTTGGATGCAGCTGTTTCCATGGAAACCTATTCCAAGAAGCTCTCTATTCTTGAGCTAATCTGAAGGCCACGTGAAGTTTGGAGGTCTGTAGTGATTGACTCTGCAGAAAGTTGGCCATCTCTGCCACTATGAGCATCATGCCCTACCACTTCGTGGTATGCCTAGGCATGCGTAGATGCTTGATTTGAAACATGGAAGTGACTGGAACACCTGAAATCACTGATTTGGATGGCTCAGTGAATGCTTTTGGCAATATAGTGCACCTCAGAGTGACCTACACTTGAGAAACAGTGAGTTTCCAGTGCATCCCGTTCCACTATCAGGTACCGCTCCATGCTGACAAACACAAAGATTTGGATTCCTTTATTGTCATTACAAGCACACAAAAACACACAAAAAATCTCACAGTCAAAACAGAACCACATTAAAAGACTTTCTGTTACACAATGAACAATTAAATAAAGTGAAAAAGATGGTATAACACTGAATAAGAACATTTAAAAATAAAAACAGTATATACAAAAATAATCTATATGGCTTATGTGTGCTCAGTTATTGTACTGTCCATCCATTTATGATATACATTTGAATTTAACTGTCTGGTAAAAGTTGTTATTGCTCTGATTTCCAGGCTGCGATACTTTTTGCCTGAAGGCAGAAGAATAGT
Source organism: Tylochromis polylepis (assembly GCA_015107715.1). Classification (NCBI taxonomy): domain Eukaryota; kingdom Metazoa; phylum Chordata; class Actinopteri; order Cichliformes; family Cichlidae; genus Tylochromis; species Tylochromis polylepis. The sequence continues at coordinate 23,260 of VVHJ01014412.1, read as the reverse complement.
CTGTGATGGGGATGAGCGATGTCCCTTGTGATCCTTTTTGGCCTTGACAGGCACCGTTGTACTACTAGAGCCCCAACAGATGGCAGTAAGACCCCAACAATCTTCTCAGCAATCTGCCTTTCTGTCTGAGACATTGCTACTCTCATACCACAGAGAGGTGCTGCTTGTTAGCGCACTCTCTGTGGTACCTCAGCAGAAAGTGGTGATGACAGATGGGTTAAGATGAGTTATTTTGAACCTCTGGAGAAAATGCAGGAGCTGGTGAGGAGATGTGCAGGCTGATGTGTTGTCGCACCATTCTGCAAAAAGTCTCACCTCCTACCTGTAGTCTCTGTCATTGCTGTCTTTGATGAGATGCTCCACTGTTGTGTCATCCACGTAATTTGTGATGTAGTTATTACTGAACTTTACACCACAGTGGTGGGTCACCATGGTGAACGCAGGGGGGATTCATGAAATGCCCCTTTGTAAAGCCTGTACGTAATGAAATGGTGCTTGATTTCTTCCGTCCTCCCTGCTCAAATTGAGGCCTGTTCCTTCAGAAAGACCAGTATCCAGTTTTCCAGGGGGGTGATTCAGTCCAAGTCGGCTCAGTTTGGTGATCAGATGCTGAGGGATTATTGTGTTGAAGACCGAGCTAAAATCAATGAAGAGTATCTGGACCTTTGGTATTGGAATGATCGCTGAGATTTTATACCATGCTGACACAACAGCCTGGCACAGAAAGATGGATGAATATAGATGAATATATCCGTGAGGGCGTGTCACTTGGTCTGCACATCTCTTGAGCACACAGCCTAGTTTCAGCACTTGCTGCCTTTCTTGGGTTGATTCTCTTCAGGGCCCAGCAAATGTTAGCTGGGTCCAGACATAGCACCTGCTTATCATGCCTGAGGGTGTTTTTAGCTGTTGCTGTGTTGTTGAGTTTCTCAAAGCGACTGAAGTAGTTGTTGAGATAATCTAGGAATGCAACGCAATCACTCAAATGGACTCAAATCTTCAAAAATATAGAACACATGTCCGCAAAGGCCAGTTAGCTCAGCTGGTTAGCGCATAGTGCTAATAACACCAAGGTCATGGGTTCAATCCCTATACTAGCCAATCAGATTTCCCTACCATGTATTTCCACTTGTTGGAAGGTGGGCACAAAGCTTGAGTTCTGTATACTAGCAGATTAAGTCAGTGAGAAGCAACTTTAAATAGCCTTTAAATTTTTTTTGGTTGGTATCAGTGTTGCATTGTTAAAGTTTTAACTCCATTCTCAAAAAAGGCACCTGACACCATTTTCCGTTACCATGCTGGGGATAGGGTGAGATGGAGGCAGATGATCCTCTGTGGTGACCCTGAAGTAGAAGTTTAATGCAACAGAATTCAGTGCTGTGTTTCTGACCTGGACAAATCACACTGAAATAATGAAGAAGACACAGAACCTTGAGAAAAACGGTGACACAACAGCTACTTTCAGCCAATTAAAGGACATTTCCCTGTCCTGTTACTGGTAATCTGTTTACATTTGTTTTTCCTTCCTGGGAAAATCATGCCCATGTTTTCTTATTTTTAACAAATATTGGCAGTACTATTTTTAGTATTTCACGTATACATGCTCAAATCATGGAGGCCCCAAACTGCCAATATAAACTATTACTACTGAATGAATTAAAATGCCATGAAATGCATCTAAAATATAAATAAATGTATATAATTTATAATGATATAGAAATCCAAATTTCTGTTTCACATTGCTTCCGAATTTATTTACCTTCAAACCTTTTAATTTTCCTTTTTTAACCGCTGTATTCGTGACAAATTTTCCGAATTTCTGTGACGCCGACCTTCTGCTGATGAAGCATTGCACATTAAAATGTCGTAATTTATTATCTTTTCCCACATGATTAGAGCAGAAAAAAATAAAAGTGTTTTGCACAGCTATCTCTATGCCCTTCCATATGACATATTACTCGATATGGTTTCTTGAAGTTTTTTCTCAAGGTGAACGTTGACCTTGGGCACTACTTATGTCCCCCATGGCCTGGTATGTTATTGTGAAGTTTGAAGACGATGAATAAAAACAAAAAAATGTGGGTAATATAATGTTTTTACTCATTTTCACATTCAGTGTGACCAGATTTCACCAAAATGTAATTTAGCTCGAGCTGTTTTTGGTGCCTACCGTCACACAAAATTTAAAAACTGTGGACACTAGACTGCTAACAAACAGATGGGCAGACAAATAGAACCACATATGCAGATGTGAGAGCGAAGAAAATTACAAATACAATGGAGAATAAATAAGACACAAGCAAATAAAGCAGATTATAATATTTATCATGAATTAACACCAGTATTTCCCCATTTTATACATTAATGCCATTTCATTTTATGAATATTTGCATTAATAATTGATTTCTCTTTATTATTAATTTTTGCACTTTTCATCCTCCATAAAACAAGTTTCCTAGACTCTCCTGTTGCAACAAATTTAAAAGTTAAGCTTTGATGAATCTCTCTTTGCACACTTATAGGACATGCTCTTCCACTTGTTTTTTTATATTGGCGCTTTTAACATCTAGTCTTGGTTTTAAATCATCCCAGAGAGCCACGGAGGCAGGAAGAGTCCAACAGTCCCCAGCAGACACACTATGATGAACATCCACAGGAAGATCCGGTCTACAACCATGGCCACATACTTCCAGTCCTCCTTCACCTGAGAGAGGACATAAAACCAAAAATGAGCCCGTAAACTTGGAGAAATATGTCAAACTCAGGCTGTCTTATGTTTGACACCCCTGATGTAAACTTTTGACTGCAACTGTATAACCAAAAAAATGCAACACTTGCCGAAAAGTCTGCATCTTCTGCTCTTAGGTGCTCAGCGATGTACATTACTCCCTCCAGGGCAGATATGACAGCAGGAGACAGAGAAGAGGCCCACTGGTTCTGGATCGAACCACACTCCACAGGAGGGGTGTCCCACTCTAAGCTGATAGTGGACCGTGTCTGTGGCAGGAGTGTATAACCTAGAGACCGAGCAGAAAGACAAGACGGGGACCCAAACCTCTCCAAACGCTCCATGTTTGAGTAACCATGAAAGTCCCAGTGGTTAATTTCATCTCCAGCATCCACGTCGGACTCCTGAGTGATCCAGATGCTGTGGGAGGGACCCGGAGTCCCCAGAGGGAGGAGTTTATCAGTCAGGTGGTGCCGCCTAAGAAAGGTAGGTGGGTTTGTAGAAAAATTACAATAACATTGTAATGACAAGTGAAACATTTTGAAAATATAAAACAGCAAAACAAAGTATTACAACTATTTGTCATCTTAAAATATATATTTTCCCTATTTTTACCACTACCTCAAATTAGCAAATATACTTCTACAAATATACTTCTGCCAGTAGCTGATAGTAATATGCCTAAAAGCTGTCTGCCAACCACAATTAAACAACAATATGTATTAAACTCAGCCAAATGTTTCAAGCATATGATGAAAATAATAAACCTGAGCAGAGATTTTTTGGTTTCCTGTGTGGATATCTGCACTAACTCCGTCGAGAGCTCCAGTTAATTGGCCTGAATTAGCCAAGGCTAAGCTTCAACTCATACCCGTTTGACCACGTAGAAGTCAGCTTGACTAAGCTTTTTATGAATATGTCAAAACCTGCAGTGCCTCTAATGGCTATAGAGGCTGTCTCACCTTGCAGGCCTGAGTCCATGATGTGGGCGCTTCATGCAGAGCCAGCGAGGCACCACAGACAGGAAGAGCCTCCGAACCCACCGGGGCATGGTGTGAGTCTCTGATGATCGGTGGTGCACGTTCAAAACAAATACAGTGATGATGATTGACAGCGTGACAAAGATCATAGTGAAGAGCAGGTACTCCCCGATCAGCGGGATGACCAGCGACGTGGATGGGATGATCTCGGTGATGAGCAGCAGGAAGACGGTGAGCGACAGCAGCACGGAGATGCACAGCGTGATCTTCTCCCCACAGTCTGACGGCAGGTAGAAGACCAGGACGGTCAGGCAGGAGATGAGCAGGCAGGGGATGATGAGGTTGATGGTGTAGAACAACGGCAGGCGGCGGATCACAAAGTAATAGGTGATGTCGGGGTAGATCTCGTGACAGCATTCATATTTCTTGGTGTTGTAGGTTCCCACAGCGTTGACGATTGCCCATTCGCCGCTCTCCCAGTAGTCCTAGAAGTCAGACTCTTTTTAGCCACGCTGACATCGTGCAGAGGGAGTTTAAAATTAAAGCAGCAGGGGGGAAAGACTGTTACAGGAGGAAGCCGGCAAATAACAGAATAACAACAGGGAGGGGCTGGACTGAAAATCTTCACAGGACGCAAACAAAGGAAGGACATAGTGCTGGAGGGGAATGTGAAGACTTAAACTTCACCTGGCTTGACACACCTTCCCCTGCATACAGCTCATCTCATAAACATTCTCCCCTTCACCCTCTTTGCACCTACTGCTTGCACCTCCATGTCCCTCTCAGCTGACAAAATCAGGAAAGACTGTCTCGACTCTTTTCTCGCAGAGCGGCTAGTCCTGATGGCATCAGCCCCAGAGTTGTGCCACTCAGCTGTGTCATATCCTCAACCTGAGTTTTCAAACTGCAGAAGGTCCTGACACTCTAAAGGACATCCTGTCTTGTCCCCGTCCACAAAAAACATCTCATCCAACTACTTCCGACACCCAACAGGCCAGCTGCTCTGACTTCACATGTCATGAAGACGCTGGAGAGAATAATCCCCTAATACAATTATTGTTTATTTTTATGTCCTGTTTTCTTTTGGTAGTCACTTGTCTCCTGTGTGTTGTATTTAGTTTTACTTCCCCTGTCTGATTAGTGTTACCCATTCCTCGTTTTCCCCAGCTATGCCTCATGGCCCTGATTACCCCTTTGTGTATCTGTGATAATAAATTGTGCTGTCCTTTGTTACAGCGTACTGTCTAAGTGTTGCAGGATAGAGAACCCAAATGCAGACATGTGGAGACAAACTGAAGAAACAAACTTACTTCTTCCTTCTGTGCTTCAAAAATCACACCACATTAACTCTTTCCCCCATAAAGACAACATTTGACAACCTCCCCTGTAGCCTTAATGACACCTTTTAACATGTCAGGATATCAATTAAGATGTGGTTTGAAGACCATTAGAACAGTTTACAGGTTTTCAACATATAAAGCTCAGAAAAGAGCTTCAAGGGTTCCTCATAGTAGGCGTCCAAAGGGTTAAAGAAACCCGCCACGTTTTACAACTCAGAAATCTCCCCAGGATTTGGGGTTTTTCTTTCTCTTACAAAACTATTCTGTGAATTTCTCCAGAACTTTTTGCTGCAGTGAAACATGACGCTCGGAAATACTTTGTTAATTAAAACGTGAGCAGCCTGAGAGTTTGGCGGGCATCCTTCTGTAAAACAAAACACATGTGAAGAACAGATAAGAGGAGGTAAAGAGGTGCAGCAGGTGTTAGGAGGGAAATCACAAGAGAGCATGAGGGAGAAATGTGGAGGACGAGAAGAAGCAGAGCAACCTCCACCCACGGGTTCCCACCTTCAGGTCCACGGTGTTCTCAAAGGGCTCCAGGTCGATCTTGGCACGGTCGTACGTCCAGGATCCGAACTTCATCTTGCAGCTCTGCTGGTCGAAGGGGAAGAAGGTGACGTCGATGGAGCAGGAGGACTTGTAGATGGCGGGCGGTACCCAGCGGACACGACCGGTATAAAACAACTGGGCCTTGGTCATGTGGGTGACGGCGAACTCCCCGTCAGCGCTTTGAAGAGAAAAGAGAAAGAAAGGGGCAGTAAAAATGGGTAAACGATGGAGAAGAGGAGTGAAAACTGACAAGAAAGAAAAGAAGGACCTCACAGTGGAGTTGTTATTCGGGTAAAAAGTTTTAATTTCATTAGTTTTTAAACTCAGAAGGTGAATCAATAAACCTGGAGCTATGCCCGTTTACACGAGCTATGCTTAATAATTGATAGCTGAATGTAAACGACACTGATGCAAGCTCATTTTCACTGAAAGCGGAGAGAGTTTCATCTCCATCCAGACCAATTTTAATACTCCCGAGGGCCCCGAGGGCTGGAAACTCAACTAAAACTGCATGATGCAACATCGCTGTGCATCCGCAACAGATTCAGGGTCATTTATTCAACAGCATAATTTGCATGCATCGCCAATTGATATGCAAGAAAATGCAGAAAATACCATCGAGCTGTTTGGCTCTATGTGAGTGACCTGAACACCTCTTTCGCTCTTCACTGAAGGAGGAACATGTTATGGATCAAGCAGCTAATTGATCACTACAGATAATTTCCAGGTCCGCCTACGGAAAGCTGTCTCTGTTCATAAACAGTTTGTGTGTGTTCTTGAGCATCTGCTGTGAGCGTGACTCAATATTTTAAATCCAAATAAAATAAATGTTAATAATCCTTATTTACCCCCAGATGGGGGGTTGCCAGAGCTCTTTACCTGGCTTCACTTGCTCTAACATCAGCAGTCAGGATAGGCGGTCACACGACGGTGGTTGAAAACTCAAAGGCTGTGCTTGAATAGTCAAGTTTTTCAGGAAGGTTCAAACTGAGTGAAATGATCCTGAAATATCTGCATGGGAGCCATCATAAAAACAGGTTGAGTTCTGTAAATATGAAGGAAAGCTGCTTCAGTTCTTCCTTTATTATCTTTAGCAGAGGATAATCTGGGACACCTGTTATTAAAGGAGATAATACCGTCCCACAAATCATAGCGACGAAAACAAATAATCCACATGCCTAAGAAGTGGCACAGAGGATGTAAATGTTCATTTAAGTGTGCTCTCCATTTTGTGTTATAACCTGCTGATATGTTTTAAACCTTCAGTCTGTTTCTTATGATGTTGGTGCGTTGCACAGAGGACATTTTTATATATTTTTTAAAAAATGTCCTAAATTAAGATTATGGGCTATATTAAATTGATCAAAGTGAATTTAAGGTTTACCCAAATATAATTTACTTGACAGTTTCTGTATTGCAGCCTTTCATGGTTACATGGTACTGTGGTGCTGTGCAAAAATCTTGAGCTGCTGATCATTTTGTATCCAAGGAGCCTGACTTTCTATTAATTTTTGAAGGTCTTTTGCTAAATTTCTCCAAACTTTCTGAAGCTCCTAGTCAATTAATGAACCAGTGTTGTGTCTACACATAAAGGGCAACTTAGCAAAGATTTTAAATCGTATCTTTAAGCACTTTGCTACTAGCAGCCTGTCACAAAAACACAAATATTTTCAGCCATATTTTCAGCAGATGAACAGTATCTGAAAGTCACATCCTTAAGAAACAGGGGGAAAAAATCCAGCAAAGACCTGACACGGTATCTGAGAGATGCATCTGGACCTTCAGCTGATCATCTACTGTTCACTGAAGCCTCATCGGAAATGGTCTCAGTGGAAGAGTGGCTGTCAAGAACCCATTTTTAATGAAGGGAAACAGGAAGAAAAGGCTGTGGTATGAACATTACACAAGAACTGTGGCAAAAAGTCTTCTGGAGTGATGAATTTGAAATTTTAAATGTTTGGTTCTGCTTTGGTTAGTCATCAGTATGTACGGAGGAGGTCAGGAGAGAGGTACAACAGTGAGTGTCTACAGCCATCTGTAAAACACGGTGGAGGCTCCGTCATGGTTTGAGCTATATTTCAGTCAGTGGTGTCGGGGATCTTGTCAAAATTGATGAATTATGAACACAGAAAAGTACCAGATCAGATTTTGACCCACCTTGCAATACCATCTGGAAAGTGTTGATGCATAACATTTTTTCATTTTTCAGCATGACAATGATCCCAAACACACTGCCAGTGCAGTAAAATCATACCTGGATAGAAAAACACACAGTGGAACACTATCAGTCATGGATCGGCCTCCCCAGAGCCCGGACCTCAACATTATTGAAGCAGTGTGGGATCATGTTGACAGAGAACAGAACAAAAGGCAGAAACATCCAAAGAAGAGCTTTGAATGTCCTTCAAGAAGCCTGGAGAACTATTCCTGAAGATTACTTAAAGACATGACAAGAAAGCTGTAACTAATTATTTGGGCACTAGAAGAAGAAATATTATTTGCTGTTAGCTCAAAATATTCTAGTATTTATGTTTTGCTCGGTACCACATTTTCCCAATAGAATATAAAAAAAAAAAAAAATGAGGGGGCAAAACTTTATTTGGATTTTTTTAGGATCATAGTCTATATCTCAAAATGTTTACTCTGTTATCTGCTCATTGAGGTTAGAGGGACCTTTCAGGAATGGGCACACTGTCCTCCAGAGAACTTACTGGTCAGGAGGTGGTTTTGCACTTGCTGATCTCTTATTTCAAACATAACTTGTGCCTGAGAAGGTTAGGTGTGCAGCACAATTACTGTGGCGATGCACTCTGGTAAGATGTAAAGAGCACCTCTGTATCGCTGAAAGCCTGGGGTTTAACCTGGGGTTACCTCGCTAAGCCCTCAAATCCTACTCCACAGTACAGGCCTCCTGGGACAGACTGATGTCATCGCTTCTCTGCTGCTCTCAGTGAATTTTAAGCGGAGTTCGAAAGGATGGTGGAGGGTGGACTCCTGAATCATGTGTGTGGTTTTTACTTGTTGTACAGCACAATGTCGGGCACCCAGATGAGCTCAGAGGGGACTCTGATGGACGTCACATTGTTGAAGTCGGAGGGACTCCACTGCAGCTTATAATCCGTCCATTCCTTTCAATGAATACACAGTTTAAGTCATTTTAGGACACAAATCACATTTAATTAACATTCAGACTCACTTTTTGGTTCCACCCACCTGTTTCAGCCACACGTTGGTTGTCATCATCTGATTTTTCTCATCCTGTTTTTTGTAAATGAAGTTGAGTCATGAGCAAGTGAGCCATGCATTTAATACACTAGTAGGTGCAGCAGCACAAAACAGAAAGGGGAAATATTTTTAAAGCTTTGAAGGTATGGTTAGGTTTCCTACCACATCTATAAGCTGGGCGATAGACAGGCCAAACTTGACGATGACCACGTCGGTGACGTTCTTTGCCGGTCGAGTCCACTTGCTGTAGCCTCTAAACAAACTCCTGAAGAGCTCGTCCTCAGTGTGAACACGATCCCAGTCCTCAGAGAGCACTGACGGAGAGGCAGAGACAGATCAGGGAGACTGTCGTGTCCAGACTATCATCCTGCAATAGTTTGACAGTTCTTCCTGTTGTCTGAGCCAGCTTATGTAATCAGTCGCTCATGTCGTGGAACCTTAAATAATTTTCATCCAGTTTGATGCATTTTGCAGGTCTCATTTTACCTTCTTGTAAATCTCTAAGGAAGCTCTCACTCACTAACACACATTTATACAGGCAAAAGTCAATCACACACACACACACACACACACACACACACACACACACACACACAGACAGACAGAGGACCGTGCCACAAAGTGGACTAGGTGATCCTTGATTAAAAATCAAGGTATATAACCATGGTAGCATAGGCTGCAGACATAACCTGCTCCGGAGTTTAGGTCTGTGAACACCCACACTTGCTTCAATAACTATTCCTGTCAATAACGGAGCAGTTAAACATTTGGTGATGTATTTTCTGACTTTGAAGAACTTGGTGTCCTTCATGCTTTTTATCTAGAGAGAATCTGATTTTCACTTTTAGAGTCCCATCCTCTTCTCAAACTTATAAACCCAGAAGCTGGTTTTCAAACTAAATTCAGAACTTCTGACCTCACGATAACATATCAAAACAGGTTTTACGCTCAAAACCATACAGTGTTGTCAGGCCAGGCACAAGCAATTTATTACACACTACATAAAGTAAATGAACTCACACCATTCAGGACTTTTCAGCCTCATGTGTAATTCTGCAAAAATATTAAGCAAAGACAAAAAAAAATGACCCCTCACACCAGAATCCTTGATATTGTAATAACTATGGAAATCTCAGTATACAGTAAAAAATTAAGGATTGCAGAGTTCTTCAATTTGTCCTATTGCCTTCTTTCACATAAAAACATGTAATAAATTATTATTTTCTATGTAATGCAGATCTCATAATGCTTATATGCATCATAATATTCTAAAAGCGAGAGCAAGTAACTTTATATTCTGTGAGGAAAATATGAACAAGGTGCTGGAAAGTTTCCTCAGAGATTTTGGTCCATATTGACACGGCAGGATCACACAGCTGCTGCAGAGTTGTCTCCTGTTCCACCACATCTCAAAGGAGCTCTATCGGACTGAGATCTGGTGACTGTGGAGGCCGTTTGAGTGCAGTGAACTCACTGTCATGTTCAAGAAACCAGTTTGAGATGATCTGAGCTTCGTGGCATGATGTGTTATCCTGCTGGAAGCAGCCATGAGACGATGGTACACTGTGGTCATAAAGGGATGTACACAATCAGCAACAATACTCAGGCAGGCTGTGGTGTTTAAATGATGCTCAGTTGGTACTGAGGAGCCCAAACTGTGCCAAGAAAATTTCCCCCACGTCTTTACACCACCAGCAGCCTGAACTGTTCTTACAAGCCAGGATGGATCCATCCTTTCATGTTGTGCATGTCTGATCTTCTATTGTCCAATTTTAGTGAGCCCATGAGAACTGTAGCCTCAGTGTGGTGCGGTCTTGTGCTGCTTCGTGGTTTCATGTGTAGTGTGTTCAGAGATGGTCTTCTGCATACCTTGGTTACCAGTGTTACAGCAGAAAAGAACACGTTTACAGCCTGCTAGAAATCCAAATCTATCCAACACAGTGCTATGGTCCTCAGGCGACACACTTTGCGCTCTTTGGAGAGCTACACTTCTGCACTGTGCTGCAGTTTCTCTCTACACGAAGTGAAATAAACACACACACACACACACACACAGAGGACCATAAATCCCATGTAAGCTGTTTCAAGAACCACAGAGCTCACAAGACTTCAGTCTGTGGTTGT